>KL285569.1:6053-18248 GCA_000699545.1 Podiceps cristatus
TCTTGTAACTGAGAGAGTGCAGTTATTTTACACAGTAGAATGATGGACAAGTTAATACCGTTGTGCAATATTCATATATTGTGCTATAATCACCACAAGTTCCTGAGCATGGTTCTACCAGAAGAAAAAATTCTTGATGCCTTGTTAAGTAACATTTGCTGTGCTCAGAATTTGGGGGGGGAGGGGGGGGAGTAAATGAAAAAAAAAAAAAAATCTAGATATATTAAGAGAAAAAGGCACAAAGGCAGGCAAGCAAAATAAAAAAGGCACTTTAAACTTCTTTTTCATCACCTTCCACCAGAAAATTGATTTTAAGTGTGTTTCATTTTACTGGAATATAATACTAGAATAAGCTCCAGTTTTAGCAGCTCACAGTAGAAGTCAGGAGTCAATGACTGACTCCTCTATATTTGGGATGAGGGAAGATGGAGAGTATTGATTCTTACACTTACATAGTCTTTCCTGGAGTTCTCTTCATTCTACATAGCGGCTCATCCCTCAGTATTAGCAGTAAAGACTGTTCCAGCCTTCACAAAATATTGTCCAAATATCTGTTTCTCAGTAGCTCATTAATTTTCTGAGACTTGCCAGCTATCCTACACAGTAGGTGGGAAAAAATGTCGTACTGTTTGGGTGTGAAGCCAACAATAACTAGCGATTCACAGCTATGATTTCTCACCAAGTAATTATAGATTTTACTTTACTAGGGGAAAGAAAAAAAATACTAAGAATGAATACTTTAATAACATTTACCCACTACCAAATCATTCTTAAGTTTTTTTTGGGAAAAGGAACTTGGAAGCCTTTCTTATTGGGTGGAAATTTCCACAAAATTTCTTGGGAATTCCTGCCATGCTAAAGATACATTATCTGTATACCTATGTGGCAAAGCTCATCCTCTTTTCCTAGTAGGATGCATTCTCGATCCAACATAGGCATCTCACAGTTATATCATGGTGTTTATGAGGTTTTTGGCACAGGTTCCTTCCCAATTCCATTCTGTAGAGTGCTTTGGGCATTCCATAGATGTTCCAATATTCAGTTAACCTCCTCCTGAAAAAGTCACCGTTTCTTAGCATCATAACCATATATTGTTAGTACAATGTTTTTCTCAATCTAGTGTTGCTACCTTTGTGTGGTTAAGGAAAATCTAGAGCAGGATCATGAGGAAAAGACTCCAGCACCCATGGGGAAAAAACGCTAGTCAGGTTTGTATAGTATTTCCTTTCCCTATGTTTCTGCAGTTTCAATTACTGCTTGACCATGTAATTAATTTGCAGTTCTTGTTATAAAAGGCCATTGTATTTTATTTCATTTTGGGGAGATACTTATCACTTCCAGATTTAATACCATTCCAGACTCACGTTAACTTCAAGATGTACTACTGTGTGTACTCCAGGCTCAAAATTTGTTGATCAATAGTAACTCAGGTTTTTCTGAGATCTCAATGCACGTTAGAAATGCAAAGCTTGCCCTTAATATCATGGAGGTGGGTTTTGCATTTGTAGGTATGTATTTTCCTGTAGATCCTTTCTAAGACATTACCTGTCCATGCAAGTAAGAGATTCAGTGTTGCAAGCACTTCCTCGCTTCCATATTTTATTTGGGCAAAGTTTGTTCTTTTAAATTACAAGAATCTTGGTACATGGTCCTTGGTCAAGATTTTTTTTTTTTAAGGTGCTTAAATTTAAGCCCTGAAATCTGCGTTTTGTGCCAGTTCAGTTTTCTAATGACCTACATCACTGGGAGCTGTGGACAGCCATGCATTTAGGAAATTCAAGCCAATGCCCCAAAACAGCCTCAGGAGTTGATACTATTTTTTAAAACTTTGGCTCCATATTTACAATATATTTACAGATTTTGACTTATGCAGAAGGATCAGTCTGTGTCCTCCCTCTGTCAGATAATGGAAAATATATGAAAGAGTTAAGGAAGATACAGGAAGGGTGAGGTTTGCATTTTGCCCTGATTTTTTGTTAATGTTAGGGACTGGGAATGGAAGGTGTTAGTGCCTCAAGGAATAGAGGAGACAAAGATTACCAGCTGCAGAATTATGGGATGAGTAATATCCTCTAGGGCATTTATGGCAGAAGGTACTTTTGGCTGAAATGTTACTCACAGTCATAGAAGAGAAGCTGGGACGACTGGAGGTGCAAGCATTGGTCATGTCCAGCATCAGGGATGGATGTTGGGACATGATGGAACAGGAGCAGATGACACAAGTAACCAAAGAGGTGTGGATAACTTCTGATGACATAGTTGGGGAAAACAGAGCTTGGTGGAAGGGGAGATCCAAAGAAATATCCAACAACAAGAAAGACTATGTAGCAGAAGAGAAATAGGATAACTGAAGACAGCTGCTGCACAAAAGAAAACATGGAAGGTGCAATGGGAAGGGGGAAGAGAACGCTAGTGTAAGAAAATAAGGTATGGTTATAAAGGATAGCTGCAGATTAGAACCAAAGGGAGAAAATAGATGATATACATCTGATTTGAAAGAGAAATACAGGTGAGATTAAATAGTTTCAAACAAATGGAAGAACTCTCTTCATGCCCTCATGGAAAATAGGCAGGTTTGTGTGATCGGTACTCCTTACTAAGAAGAATCAACAGGCTTGTCACCAGAACAGGCCCAGAAGACAAAAAGGCATACTGTTTTTTAGGCTCTGGGATGGATGGAAGTAGCAACAAATTGGCAAAAAAGTCTTTATCTTGGGAAGAATAAAACCAGCATTGCTATGTTAGCACTATAGCAGCCGGGTAGCATTCCAAGAGAGGCAAAGTGGGGGACCTCAGTGGCACTGCTCTCTTTTCTCGTGAAAGAGAAAGAAGTTATGATAATGTAAAGAACTGGACTACTGGGATGGTTTGTGGGTTCCAGCTTATGACACTCAGTTGGTAATTCACAAGGAAAGCTTTAAACATATAGATGCAGTGAGAAGGTTGAGAGACACTCATGTAATCTCCAAGTCTTGTTTTGTTTCACTGCAACAGTGAAATTAGGTAAAAGGTAGCAAAAGCGTAAAGAGTAGAGAGTTATTGTAAAACAAAAGAACACTAAAAGGAATGAAGATAAAGTATTAATAATGAATGGAGTCACAGTCAAGTGGGTGCTGCAGCTAAAATCATGTAATCTAGGTAGAGAATTTCATGAAGACAGAGAGAAACAATTGAAACAGGTAAAGACCCTCAGAAAGAAAGTGGAGGAATCTGAACAACTGACGCATTGCATGAATTTAAATATTATAGAGAAAAAAGAGGCATAATAGAGGAGTCAGATGAACTGCAAATACCTGTTGAAGGGTATGCTGTATTAAGAGAAGAAAGTAAGATAAATGCACCATGCAGGCATTGTACATGTTTAGATGCAGAACACTGTAAAACAATGAGAAAAAAGGAGCATGCATAGAAAACAGTAGATATTTAACCTGGGGAAGAAGTTAAGAAATTTAGTCTGTGAACAGATCTTGAAGATCAGTTTTCCATGTTGGGAATGTTCCCTTTAACATTAATGTAGAGATAATTTTACTAGGCGTTGTGTTGGGGACATTAATTTCCCTGACACAAATTGGAAACAAAATATTATTGGTATTTGTGCTTTGTGCTGAGAAGGGAACAATGCAGCATATTTGGGGATGGATTTCATATAGTATTTTCACTACTGAAAGTGGTACAAAAGTGAAATAAAGTGAAGAGGTATTGCCAATATTCAGCGGGATCAGACTATCATATGAGAAGCAATGGATTACTTTGAGAATTACAGTGCTAGACAGAAATGGGTGAATGTTACAAGGAAAATGTACAAGTGTTTCTGAAATAAGCCAAGGATTCATTAGATGAAGACAATAGACATATTGAAAAATGTGTATGTGCTAACCTAAGGCTGAGAAGAATCAGGAAGCTGATCACAGGAGCACCCCATAATGGAGAAGCTGATGAAAGCACAAGTGGGACATGTGAAGTGAGCTGTTTCTGAGAGAGAAGGAGAGGGGCAATCCTTGGTGCCGCTGAGCAATTGCCCTCACCTGTGTGCAGAGAAATGAGCTGCCCTTAAACAGAGGAGGGATGCTTGATTCATGGGGAGTCAGAGACTCTGCTTTGTGAGAGGATATAAATAAATTCTCAAGAGGAAGACTGAAAGGGAATGTCGTGGTAAATATACCATGTGTCCAAATCAAACTGAAATGAGAAGAAATTGTGCAAGAATGGTTGGACTCGATGATCTTAAAGGTCTCTTCCAACTTAAATGATTCTATGATTATTCTAAGAAGTGCAAGATTGTAGAACAGCCCTCCTAGTGCAACAGTGCAGGCAAGAGGCTAGCAGATTTTAAGATGGAGCACAATGAATGGGAGCTGTCTGGCATGAAGGGGACTCAGTAACCCAGATGTTCCCATCCCCCAGCAGTCAGCCAGGACCCCCAGCTCCACCTGCAGCTGCAGGAGTTCAGGGCAGGCACAGGCCAGGGCCCCAGGTCTGACTGCAGCCATGTTGCCAGCAGCCCTGTGCCCAGCCCAGGCCTTGCAGAGCCTGGTGGGGCTGTCTGGATTCCAGCCTTGCTGCCTTCCCTCACTGTCTGCAATAATTGCCATGAGGTTGGCAGTGCTGTCATCGCCTGGCCTGTGCATGAACTGCCTGCAGCTCCTGGCTCGTTCTGAAGTAGGAAGCCCCACTCCGGCTACTCCCCGGCAATGCCCTTCCATCCCTAGGGTACCTTACTAGAACAAGGCAAGCGTGATGATCATGTAATCCAAGGACTTATCAGAGCCTGTGATAGTATTGATCCAGGTCTTGATATCCTAATAAAAATGATAATTACTAAGTAATTATGCACTGGTTGTGCACGGTCGTCTGTAATGCACTGGTTTCTTCACTGGCTTCATGGCCTTTCTAAGGAGATCAATACGAGTATTTTCCGATATCATATATTCTGGTTGGAGAAACAGCAACCAGGTACTCAAAGGCCACCCAGCAAAGCAGGGGTGGAGACTGAAGCAGAGCTGAGCTCTTCCCAAATCTACTTGGGGTTCGTCCAGCATCTGCTGAGAGAGACCTCAGAAAAACTGCATTTTTTACACAGCCTGTCTTACACCGAGTAAAAACTAGGCCTATGGATTGCGCTAATGCTTTGCCTAAAACACTGAATAACCTGTCAGTGACATCAGATTTAAGTATAAAAGATGCCCGCTTTTGATGGCAATGCCTAGAATGGAAGATCAATAATAGCTGAGTTAGTTATAGTGCTGAAGATACCTTTTAAAAAGTTTAGAACAATCAGTCATTTCTCTAATGACCAAATTGGTCTGGATGGTATCAACAAAAGAAACTAGTCCCTGTATTTGGCTGAAAATATTTTGAATGCTCATTTCTCTTGCATTTTGATGAAGGCAACAGCTTTTCTTGTCTCTTCCACGCAGGAAATTAACTCTTTTCCAGTGGTGTAATGGAGGAATGGGAAACCCTGCATCAGTTCCTGTGACTGGAAACAGGCATCTCTCTGGGCAAGTGACACAGCATATTGTCTATGATATCTTATATGTGGTTATAAGGGCTACATTACATAATACACTTGCTGATGCCTGGAATGCTTCCCTTGCAGTATGATTCAGTGTTGGGGAGTACATCCCCTGAATTGGATTTTTTAAAAAGCTGGTCACAACATATTGTACAAGAACTCAGTTGATTAATTTTTCCTTTTTTTTTTTTTTTTTTTTTTTTTTAAATGGACTAAATATCAGATCCTTCGGTAATTGTTAAATGAGTGTAGCTTCTGGCATAGCTTATACCAGCTAATAACATCTAACCTAACGTGTCCTAATAACATCTAACCTCAGTTCACTCTGGTGCTCCAAATGGATTATTTTGGAAGCTACTACAAGGTGAATAAGCTTCTAACATACAGTTATGCAAGACAAATGCTGTACTTCCCAAATTTTTGTGTCTGAGCTTGATATATCTGAAAACCGACATTTAGAGTAGAAGTATTGACAAAGCTATTAAATATGGAATTGTAATAGAGGTGTTAGACTAAATATATTAGCATGTATATGAGAAGATTGAATAAAATTGTAGCTTTTCTACACATGAAAATCCAATCCTGTAAAGAGAAGATTAAGGTCTTTGTGCTGAAGTACAGCATCCAGGGCAACTTTTTCAGGTGTATGGAATGCTTTTTCTAGAACAGGCTTGCCTAAATCCTTCTGTCTGCTTATGTGGTATAAACTGAATTTAAAAAAACCAGAGCAACCAGCAGAGATTTTCCTGCTGCAAGGGAATCCTCTGCCTGCAGAAGGATAATGGTGATAAGGAAGCACCTTGTGCATGTTTTCACCCTTGAAATAAATCAAAGCCATTTGCCATACATGGTCAGTGGAGCAGGCTGACACTGTGGTATGTTTGCTGATGCTCTTCATTTAGTGGAAAAATAAAAAGGCCTACTTCTAGATACAGATCTCCTGGGATTAAGGAATTACAATCAGTTTTAGTTTGGGGTTGTTTTTTGGGTTTGGTTGTTGGGTTGGTTTTTTTTCAGCCCTTTTCTCCACCATCTCCAAATATAGATCAACTAGAGTGGAAAATCTGACTTTTAGTGCAAATTAATTCAGTACACAAAATTTGTATGTGCCTATATATTGGTAGGTTAACCACTTTGCGTGCTCTACTGGGACTTTTAGATGTATGTACTTAGATAGTTATTTATGTGCTGGGATTTTTCACATAATTTAGGGGTATGCAAGCTCATACTGCTAATTTAAAAATGTAAATCCATTTCTATAAACATGTGCAGCCAATACGGAATTCTGTACATGTGACAGCACTGAAACCATGAATGAACCAACTGAGATGAACAAAAATAAGTCTGACAGTGTATAAACTCAGCAGGATTCCAGAAAAAAAGCACCAAATAAATTTTAAAATACAAAAATAATTTTAAAATACAAAAAGGAAATGTTTATGCTGGATGATCTTGAAAACATATAACCATACCAGCAATGGCAGTTTCTTCATTCTAGAGTCACCATGGACATCCCAAATTCCCTATGAATATCCAGACATGTCCCATTTTAAAACAAACTGACCATCCCATAATTATTCCTTTTAACCATGAATATGCATTCTCGAACAAACACACACATTTATGTGTAGATAGATGATATGATCTATGCTTTCCCTTGTGCTAATTATTTAAAACAGAAATATTTAAATTTGACTATGTTTGTCTCCTTTCTTAAAATAGGTTGCTACTTGAATATCTGAAAATTGTAGTTCTTAAGAAACCATATGAGACTAAAACAGCATGTAGCCACACTTGGTGTCTGATAGGCAAAGGTTGTGGTTTTATGTACAAAGACTTTTTGTGATGTCACTGATATGACATGATTTGGTTAGAACCAATTTGAGGAGCGGCCTTATAATCCTCATTCTATTCATTAGAACTTCAAAAGAAACTAGGAAGTATTTGGGATGAATCACACTACAGGAGCAAGTTTACTCAGATGTCATTTACCCCCAAATGCCATTTTGCTGGTGTAGGTGGTGATGTGGATTATCATTACCTTGTAGCATGTAAATACTGAAATGGCAATTTGCACAAAAATTATTTTTCTCATGGGACTGACATAAGAATAATACTAAAGATGGAGGAAGGATTAGGTTATCTGGTGTGCTCATACTCCCTTGCATCTGGAAATTCCTTAGTTTTCATGTATTGAAAGCATTTGTGGCATTTTTTTTACAAAGTGGAAGTGGTGGAAGAAGAGTCTGAATGAGGAAGTAAGAGAGGGCACAGAGGAGCCTAGGGAGAAAGCTAAGATCCAGAAAATCTAGTATGAAATCCATTTGCTTGTTGAAATAACTGCTATTTGCAGCTGAGAATGCTCATCAAGTTCCAAATATTTGGCTGCCATTCTCTTTCCGTAAACATTGGAGTCACATCATACATGTCTACAGGGCTCAGCCCCACCTCTTCTGCCTTTGCCTCAGAATCCCTGCCTCTAGCGGTGCAGCCAACGCAACAGTCCAGAACACTCTCCTTATCGTTCCTAATTCCTCCTTTCAAAGTTTGTTTTGGGGCTGCAACAGGCAAAGTCTTGCCCCCACCTCTCTCCAATTCAGGACTGTTGACCTCTTTGGACGTTGGCAGACCAGGTTTTTCTTATGCTTCGCAAGAGCCTGAGATTAACCTATGTGTTGATAGAAATAGCTGACGATGTTTTAACTTTCAAGAAGAGCTTGAAGCTTTCACCCTGTTGACCTATTTAGCCTAAACAGATTGCCAAAGCTTCAGGGATGCCAAATGTTGTGCTAGCTAGTTCCATTTGGGTCTCCCACCCAAACAAAAGGGTGGAGAATTCCAGACACAGTGTGATTCAGAAAGGCCAAAAACCCTGTAAGACTCCATGAAAAATATTTATTTTGCATTTTTTCATCCACTCCAGAAGAAACAGCACATCCTTTTTGCCTTTAACTCAGGCATGAGAGAAATTTGAACCACCACTGAAGGTGGAAATTCTGTGCACCTAATCTTATTGTTGTGGTTTTAAGCAGAACCACAATGGTTGTAGTGGAGTGTTTTGGTTAAAACAGAGGTCAGTCTACCACTTGGGATGTTTTGGTTGTTTGCGTTTACAGGTACCCGGCAAAATGTAGTGACAGCTCCTTGCCCATTTGTTGACAATGTATGTGCAGGCAGCGGTACTTGTAGTTACTGGTGAAAAGCAAACCCTAGGAGGTTCCTGCCTGTACTGATAGCAGGAGAATCTTCTGACTTCTCTGCATTTTATCTGCAACATACATATAAAACTTAGCTTGTCACTGGTACTGACTGACAGGCTTTGCCAAAATGGACTGCTCTCATGCTTTCCCCAGTACCCGTTGGAGGAATCATTTCGTTACGCCATAGATATGCTGACCAGGACTGCAGCAAAAAACTCTCTAGAGAATAGTGGAGGCAGTAGCTACAGGTTACATACTGGAGGTTCTCCTTATTCAGATTTGTACTGGTTTTGGCCAGGGTAGAGTTAAATTTATTCACAGTAGCTTGTAGAGGTCTAGGTTTTGGATTTGTGGTGAAAACAGTGCTGGTAACACAGGGATGTTTTCATTACTGCTGAGCAGGGCTTACACAGAGTCAAGGCCTTTTCTGCTTTTCAGACTGCCCTGCCAGCGCGTAGGCTGGGGGTGCACAAGAAGTTGGGACAGCTGACCCCAGCTGACCGAAGGGATATCCCAGACCATATAGCATCACATCCGGCAATGAAAACTTGGGGGGAGGGGGGGAGGGCGGGGAAGTTGCCATGGTTTAACCCCAGATGGTAACAAAATACCAGACAGCTGCTCGCTTACTTCCTCCTCTCCCCAGTGGTGTAGGCCAGTAGAACTGAAGATAAGGAAACACACAGGTTGAGAGGAGATAAAAACAGTTCACCAGGACAGCAAAGAAAAAGATAAAAATATATTACTACTACTACTATTACTACTAATATATAAGGTTATTAGAATATATAAAATGAGTGATGCACAGTTCCTCACCACCTGAGGACCGATACAGCCCTTCCTGAGCAGCAGGCAGGGAGCAGGGATATTCCTCAGCAGCCATCCCAGAACAGCAAGTGCCAGAGAGAGCGAGCAAGGGAACAAACAGCTGAATGAATGAACGAACGTAAAGGCCTGCAAGAATTGAAAAAAAAAGGAATAAGAAGGGCAGTGGCCCACTGGAATACCCCCACTTATACCAGGCATAACGTCTATGGTATGGAAAACTCTCTTTGGCCAGTTTAGATCAACTATTCTGGCCATGCCCCTTCCAAGTGTTTGCACCTGCACATCAGCAAAACCTGGGAAACTGCAAAATACCCTTGATCGTTCAGCAGCAACCAACAGCAGCAGCGTGCTGTCACCATTCTTCACATACTAAATCCAAAACACAGGAGCTGCTGGAGACAAAATTAGCTCTGTCCCAGACGAAACCAGGACAAGGGGGTTGGAGGTTGACAGGGGCTGCCTTTGCTTGGGAACTGTCTGGGCATCCATCGGTTAGTGGTGAGCAATTGTTTTCTTTTGCATCACTTGTTTTTCTTGGTTGTCAATTTTTTCCCTTCCATTTTTTCAAGTAATTAAACTGTGTTTATCTCAGCCCACAGGGTTTCTCACTTTTATCCTTCTAATTCTCCCACCTATCCCGCTGTGGGGGCGTGAGTGAGCAACTGTGTGCTGCCTAGTTGCCTCCTGGGGTTAAACCACAACAAGATTTGAAGTGCCACATGAGCCTACTTGCCTCTCTTCTGAATCCCTGGAGATAAAAATTCAGAATGTGGTTTGGGTACTCATCCTGAATGTGCATCTACAGTTCTTAATTGGCCTCGTTTCTGCCCTGCTGCAGAAACCAGTTTTATTCCTAACCAGTTTTATTCCAATAGTAGTGGAGAAAAAGAAAAGATAAAGTGGATGAAATTCATCTGACTAAATATAAATATCTACAATAAAAATAATCACTCTTGGCTCCCTTTGTAGTCAATGGAGAGAAACAAACATTTGTAGAGTATGATTCATCTCTTTCCAAGGTAGATGTTTAAACTAGTTTGGATGAATCATGTCCTAAAAATGCCCGATTCTCTACATAACGAGAGCTGCTGGTGACAACTTCAGGTGTAGGTTTCTTCACTTTAGAAACCCTTATCCAAGGGGAGATGAAGTGAATCTCACATAAGGAGATCCTAAGAACAGATAAATTGCACCATAAGGCCAGATCATCTGGCTTAGTACCACCACCAACTGATACCTGAGATGACATACTTAAAGAATAATGCAAGAGCAAGACAAATAGTATCTTTCCTCGCTATACTCTCCCAGCTTCTGGTCGTCAGCAGATTACAAGCGCCAGAGATTTCTCCCCAATCATTGCTATTAGTGATGTCTTTTATGCTTTCGTCTAGGCCGGCGAATTAATGTACCCTACTAACCCGCCCCATCATACTCTCCTCTGAGGCTTCAGGATTCTTGTTCAGGCTCAAGAGTGTCCTACTATTCCTAATCTGTCCATGTATGGAAACTGTTTCAATCTAATCACTCTGATGATACTTTTCTCTATATTTTCTCTATTTCTATTGTATCCTCTGGGAACCAGAACTGCATATCGTATTCAACGCATATGTACTACATGGACCATATTGATGTATTTTGTTCTCAATTACTTTCCTAATGTTTCCTAATGTTCTAGCTGTCTTCTTGATCACTATGGAGCATTACACTATTTTTGTAGGTAATTATTCACCGTCACTAAGACCTGGTTTCCTTAACAGTGAGAATTAATAAATTAATGAACCGTAAGGTACTTTTTCCTGTGTGCATTGCTTTACACTTGTCAATAGTAAACTTCAAATTCCATTTTCTCTCTTAGCCCTAGAATATTTTGAAATTCTTCTGCAATTCTTTACATTTATCTTGATTATGGCTACTCTGGTTTATTTTATATGATCTGTGAGTATTGCTGCCTTCTTGGTCATCCAGTTCCTGTGTAAATCTGTTAAACAGAACAGATTCCAGAATAGATTGACATAGGACAGCAGAGATACACCCTTATAAAAAGTGACCTCTTAGCCTCAATATTTGCACTGTATAATTTAAGCAGTTGTTTATCATAAACAGCTTAGGTTTGATAAAGTTTCTTCATGTTCCTGTTTCAGCTGGGATAGAGTTAGTTTTCTTCCTAGTAGCTGGTGTTGGATTTAGTATGAGAATAATTTTGATAACACACTGATGTTTTTAGTTGTTGCTGAGCAGTGCTTATACTAAAGCAGGGACTTTTCCACTTCCCCTGCTCTGCCAGCAAGGAGGTGCACAAGAAGCTGGGACAGCTGACCCAGACTGGCCCAAGGGATATTCCATACCATATGATGTCATGCTCAGTATATAAACTGAGACAATTGGCTGGGACAGGGTTACTGCTCGGGGACAGGCTGGGCGTCAGCCAGCAGGTGGGGAGCAATTGCGTTGTGCATCGCTTGTTTGGTATATTCTTTTTTTATTGTTAATATTATTATTATTCCTTTGCTATCCTATTAAACTGTTTTTATCCCAACCCACAAGTTTTACTTTCTTTGGCCATTCTCCTCCCCATCCCACTGGAAGGGGGTGATGTGGTTTAATCCTAAATGGTAACTGGACCATGCAGTTGCTCGCTCACCCCACCCCCCT
>JMFS01122028.1:0-18862 GCA_000699545.1 Podiceps cristatus
CCCGCCCCCGGCCCAGAACTAATAAGAAATGAATCAGCTTATGGAAATGCAATATAAACTTCTGCACATTTTATATCCTATTCTTTCAGCTGTTGCCAAGACAAGGCTAAATCTCTTTAGAGCCTGTAGCTTTAATATATCATCAACTAGAAGAGGTTTACTGCAAATGCTACACAAAGTGACTGTTAAATTTGCTAGATACTAAACTTCTCATAGTTTTCACCTATATGCCTCACTTGTGCATTGCTGTGGTCTAGAAATTTATGAGCAAGAGCTGTTGCAGTTCCAGAATGGGACTGGTGTAATGCTGGTATATATACACACTCCACTGAGCTGAGTCCTGCTTTTAGAGATTAAATGGAGCATGTAGGAAAAACAAAGGTTTTATGTTATTGCTCTTGGCACACGATATAATAAGATGCAATATGGCAAGACTGCAACATTGGAATGGGTTCATGAGTCAGAATAGATTTAGAAACAGAAAAAAATGAGCATTATTTCAATATGGCTGTTCTTACATTATATATCTCTAATGCTGTGCTCAATATTATCTCAAAACAATGGTATGATTCTAGGGTTAACCAGTACCTGTGCTTGCGTAAGTTTGTTGCTGCTCTGCACTGGCATTACCATAACTTAAATCTGCGCCTCCATAAACTGACTAAATTCTGACATAGTGTCTTCTCAGGTGGAACATTCTCTAATAATGTACTGATCACATATAATGGATATTCAGCCTATTACAGGTATATAAACTTCAGCTATAAAGAAGAGATTGGTTCTTTATTTATTTATTTAGGTATTTATTTAAACATTTATTTAAGCTAGAAACTGTTGAAAGAATGATGAAATGGTAAATGCCATTTACTTCCTACTAGGTGGCCTCCTTTCCCCAGAATACCATGAACAAACCTGGCCTAAGTGGCCTTCTATCAAAATACTGTGGTCTTCCATCAAAATACTATGGCCCAAGGTGAGAGTTCCGATATCCTTTTTGAGTTGTGGTCATAACAACTAAGCTTGGAGAATCAGGCTTCCATGCTAAAAATACAGGCTGTGTAATAGGCAGTTGTGGACTGTGCCTCACCTCATTGAAGGGATAGCAGTTCAACAAGTCGTCCATACATTGAAAGTTAATTTCTGTTGTGATACAAGTCAAGTTTCAGCAAATGTTGCCAGTCAGAAAAGTGGTCTTGTAGTGTGAAAGACCAGTCCAGCTTGGATACCAACACTGTGTAAGGGCATACGGTGTGCTAAGGAATGCTGACTCAGGTCTAGCCCCATGCATAACGACGTGGGCAACAGACTGAGAGGAGTTGACTATAGGCAGAGGCATCCATAACTCTACTGGTGGCCTTGCCAGAACCCTGGAAAGCCAAGACGATTGCTGCTACTACTGCCAAAATGCTGAAGAGTGTGTGTTAGAGGTTATTCTTAACCAGCAGGATCATGGTGCTCACCTCCCCGTTACTCACAGTAGTTTGCAAGACTGTTTCTCCCACTCAGCTGCGCCTTTCAGTTGATCGTCTTTCCTTCTCACAGGAATATCTGTGATATTCTCACAGGAATATCACAGACAGAAATAGACTCTTGTATATCATAATAGCATATTTAAAAGCTGTTTAAGCAGTGCATGTATAAATGGAGCAAAGATTACCATACCCATATCAAAGTGTTATTTTTGCACCATTTATATTCATGCTGTTTTAAAGTTTATGGCCAATGTGCAAAGAAAATGAAAGCAATTCAACATGCTGCTCCCATCTTGTTCATGCAAAACTCCAAATTAGTTCAAAGGGACTTTGAGCAGTAGCAAGATGACTCAGTTCTTCACTCCTGCACTCATTGCATCCATGCACAGTTGCATAGTAAAGTTTCCATAACATCAGAATTCACTGTGAACAAAACAAAATACTACAAAATTTACAAAGCTGTCACTGGTGTGGTGGTCAAATTATCCTACAATTTCATGAATAGTGCTGTAAGGAAATAAAGGATACCATGCTTTGCTAACATACTTGATTATTTTTTTTTCCCCATTGACTCGTAACTTTTATTTATTAACTTTTTTTCTCACCACAACTAGTGTGAAGATTAAGGTGCACAGGGAATGGATACATGAATGCTGTAATTTTCTGGAGGAGGGAATGGAAAGGGGAATAAAATATACTAATGGATCATAACCAGTCACAAGAATTTTTGAAAAGCATAATTTTCTGTTCAAGGAGAGAGATGTAAGAGAAAAAAAGTGGAAATAAGTGTCTGAAATGGTGGCAGCAATCAGGAAAGAAAAAAGCATGTTCAAAAAGATTCTTAAAAAAAAAAAAAAAAAAAAAAAGGCACTGGAAGACAAGGGTTTTAAGAGCCATTATGTGAAGAAAGGTTAAGTCTTAGGAGAATTTCAGCTACTGACTCCTACACAAAATACTTCCTCTGTCCTTCATACAAACTGACAGCCTACAGCGATGGTGGTAAGTTTACGATCACATTATGGATGGAAGTCAGTGAAGTGAGAAAAAGCGTTACAGTTCTCCTACCTTAAACTAACTCAACCAAGTCCACTATTATTCTACTCCCTTACTATTAAAAGTCAGATTCTGTATATAATGAACACATGAACTATTTCTACAGCTGTAGTTTTCAACTTTTGAGTTGTTGTTTGTTGTTTTTTTTTTTTTTTTTTTTCCTGGGCTGCTGCCCTAGATCCACTGCTTTCAGTCACCAGTCTTCAGACTGTAACAAAGGAGCAGCTCTAACGAAGACAGCATGATCCAAAGCCTTGACTTGGGGAGTGCAACTGAGGTGAAAACATGCCAGTCACTAATTTTAACTTTCCCACAACCTTTCTTTTTTAGCACTGAATGAATATGAAAACAACAAATCACTTAATGTGATTGAGATTTCACTTTTGCATTAGTTTATGTAAGCTAAGACCACTTTTTTTTTCTTGACAAAGAGGTGCTTTTTGGGTTGCTGACCATGAATGGGAAGGAAAAATATGTGAGAAATATGTGAGGACAATCATGTAATTGATGTCAGCATTTTTAAAAATACCAAAAAAACCCAGGTAAAAAATCCCCACAACTCGAGGGATGGCTCTCACCTGAAAACAGGAGACTTAGTTTCTAGAAAGTCTACAAATGTGTTTTCAAGAGGAGTGTGCAAATGCTAAGTTGATGCGGAACCATACAAACCCACAATATGAAACGTTTCTCAGCAAGTGTAGCAAAAGGGAGTTCTGTGTAATGTACAAATGTAATTGTTAATTTCCTGTCAAAAGGGGATTGAGTTGATTTCACACTCCACCTCTAATGTTTTTACATTTGTGAATTTGTTTTTCTATAAATATCTCTCAAACTGACTTCATTAAGAAACCCACTCTGGAAACTTCTGTTAGTTACAAGCCTGATCCCAGCACAAGGTGCAGGTAAACAGGTAAACCTGGTAAACAGGATGTTAGACATGTTCTCAACTAATTGCTGTAAAATTATTGATGTTGCAGCAACCTGCCATGTGAAAAAGGAAAGAATGAGAAAAATCATTGGCCATATGAATGGGCAACTTCATTTCCTCTTGCATAGTTGCTACTGCAAAATCACTATTACCTACAGAATACAGAACGATTTTAAACTGATGTTCTGGTTGATACAGAAGAAACAAACAAACTTAACACCAGACTTAACACGACACCAGGCTACCTCTTCTAAAGCATTTAAAAAATTAAAAAGATGACATGAAAAATAAATCATTTCTGGTTTCATATTAGAAATATTTTTTCTCATTCCACTATACTGGTTAATTTGGAAAATTAAGTACGTCTTCTTCTCAGATATTGCCTTGTATTACACATAATAGCTTTCTTCCCTTGTGTATTCTAATCAAAGATGTTACTAGGTGCGAGATTAATGAAATACCAATCTGACACCAAAATCAGAGAACAATTCAATATTTTACATCTGGTCTAACTCAAGCCTTCTGAATTCATCCTGTCCATCCTGTCCAGTTGCTTTCTTGGTGTTTTGTTTTTCTTTCCATTTGTCTAATATTAGACTCCTTGGAGCCTTTCATTGAGACTCTCGAGACAGAACCTTCATCTCACAGATCCAGGTTCTCGGTAGGGGCTATTCTTGTCCCTATTATTAATGTATGAAACTATCAATATTAAGTTCTTCTATATATAATAGCTTTAAAGCTCTGTAACAATTACACTGTGGTATTGTCTTTAATCTTTATTACCCACCCCTAAACAAGCCCTGGCGGTGTGTGTTACTGTGAACACGCTCACCAAGCGTGCGCTGCTAAGCAGCTGTGTTACAGCTGTGCTTGGAGCGGCTTGAGATAAAGCTGTTCAGACCTCCCAGCACGGCTTAGCCCATTAAATACACAAAAACTACAGTTTCTTACAGATACTGTATATACAGCTTTAATTGCTGCATATACAGTATCAGAGAAAGTACTCAATGTACTTTTTCTTCTATTTTTTATTCCCCCAAAGAAAGAAAGGAGACAGAGGAAAAAAGTTGAAGTGGGTAGAGAGGAAAGCAATGTTCATGGTTTATGAGGGTGACAGGAAAGAAGGCGATATGTTTAACACACATAAAAGAGTACGAAAGCAACCTGGAAGAAAGCTTTAAGGTCTGAACTAGTGGTGTCCCTTGACACTTGGCGGGTTTCACTGCAGTGCTGGGGATCTGTGACACCTCTCGGCTCCGTATCTGCCAACTCTTCCCACCATCCTGTCATGTTTAGCGAGACCACTCATGTGTGAAAGGTCGTGCAGAACCAGATCCAAGCAGTAAAAGGCGATGCAGAAGAAATGTGTCATGAAGGAGCACATCCTAGCAGGGCTAGTCTTGACTTAAGTCATATTTTCACTTCCTTCAGTGTATGAGTTAAAACAATATTTATATCTCTCTTAGCTGCACCTGATGGATTTTCCCCAGGCTTCCACTTAACACTCAGATTCAGAAAAAGACACAGCTCTAAGCCTGTATTATGTTGCTACTGGTAATAGCTACATATAAAAGAATAAACATCTTCTCTGTTTTTCAGACTTATTTTAATTCACTTTCTAAAATTCAGAAATGAAAATAATTATTTATCTGAAAACAGATGGATGTAAAGGTGTGCTGGGTAAGAACTGTCAGGCCAGCTCAGCATTTCCCCCGTGAGCCATGTGTTACTGTAGTACTTGTAAGGAATAGCAGTAGAACCATAAGACATTCAGTCACGGTTTACAAATGTTTTATTTTGAAAAATTAGTTTTACATATGTCAGTTTTCATTCAGCAAAACCACACCTGTTGAAACATTGTCACATTCTATAAATATTGATATTTAATTATTTTACAGAATCATAGAAAAGAAAGGTATTTTTAGGTAAAGACTTCGTTACAACAGATACAACAGAGCTAACAGTATGTTTAAAGCTTTGGGGTTTTTTCTTTCAAGAGAAAAAACCAAAAACATAACCCTAAATTTAAATCAGCATTATAGGTTTGGGACTCTGCAATCTGGGAAATCCATAGAAGTTGTAATACCCTAAGCAGGGACTTTAAAAAGGGGGAAAAACATCAGGTGAAATTTCAATATCATGGTCTTTCATTTCACTTACAGAATATTTCACTCAGTTTATCCTTTTTTGACTGCAAGAATATTTTACGGAACCTCCATGGTATAAAAGACAGAAGATGCTCATAAAAGCTATCATCTAATTTGTACTAAAATAAATACCTTTAGTTGTAGAAACTGAAGGTGTTCATTTTTTAAACAAAATCTACTGATGTAGGCATATTAAGAAGAAAACTTTATGGTTCAGCATTTATCATTTATAAGAATCATGTTTGTGCATTTCTCATAATAATAAATTGTTTGCTTGCAATTTAAATTTGACCTCTTTAAGAAACCTGTGGGTTTTTTCCATAAATTAGTTTGAACAATATCACCATGCATCATTTCTCTGCTTAGCAGTCTCTGAACAGAGCTGAATTCCCAACTAATTTTACAAACTTTATGTGCCTAATGGTTTCACAACGTTGTGTTCTCTATGAAGAAAATAAAGTTGATTAGGCAGCATTTTGGTGCACCACAAGACCGAAATCATTGTAATCAGGAAGAAACATGACCTGAGCACAGCAGACACATAGAAATTATATTCCATTTCATTTACTGTGTCAGACATGGCTACAAAATGGAAAATCTATTCTTCCTCAAAAAAAAAAAAAAAAAATAATTAAAAAAGGATGTTTATATCAAAAGGTTTCAGTTTTGCATAGAAAACACTTGTTGTTATAGAAAAAGTAGTCTAACTGAGCATTCCTGACCAGCTGCAGTCAGTAGATCAAAATTTTTAGGGCTTGCATGAAGAAGCTGCTCATTTCCCCATTGACTTCTAATGCAGCCCGAGAAAAAAACCCTCTGAAAGACCATGTCCCAAACCTATATTCAATATGCAGGATTACATAAAAAGTTATTTTAAAGCTAGCAAAATAGAATGATTCTCAAAGCTGATGCAATATGTACCTTGAAAGCAACTGTAAAATGAGCTTAAAAATCCCTTGTTATGATTGACTAGAGAGATTACTTTGAGTGTACAAATCAAACCTTTTCCCATTTAATGCCAACAAAACAGAGCTCAGTATTCTCTTCTGAAACTCATTTTTCACTAAATAATAAGAATTTTGACAAACCAAATGGGGACAGAAATTTTACTTTGTGTGCGATGCATGTGTGAAAAATCATATGCTGCTGTTTGATTAATCTTGGTACTTCAATGTACATTTTTTTTCCAGAGAAATAAATTATAATGATAATAAATATACCACTGTTGACAGTTTAGCTTTCCAAAAGAAATAATGCTCTTCTGAGTTTCTGTGCTTTGATACTCATCCCTTCAAAGAAACTTTTTTATCTTTTTTTTTTTTTTTTTTTTTTTTTTTCATTTATGTTTACTCCACTTTCCTAAATCCATTTAGGCAAACAAATTTCTACTGCCTGTTTAACAGTGGTATCATAACCTTTGGGATTTAATTCTAGTCACATAGATCACTTTCTCACAAACACACACACATAGAACCACATACACACAGACCACTAGTGAACAGAACACCACAACTATTTATAAATATGTGTATACACATATAACTGCATATTCCCAGTGAGGAGATATTTAGACTATCCTTATCAGAGGATCTCAGCTAGTTTTGAGCATAGAAAGAAGTATTAAATACCCACTCAGGGTAGGAAATATGCATTATAGAGATGTATGTTCCTACCTTATAGTGTGTAACAGTTCACTCAAAAAGGTATTCTTGATGCCTTATTGTACACTTACAATAAGGTTAGAACCCAAACACTGTCCAGCACTGAATCATATTGAGGTTTCACAGCTGTGCTTTCTACTTTAATATCATGGATTAAAAATTGCTTGAAACTCTTTCTAAACAAAAGTAAATGGGAAAAGAACAGACTCAAGAGACATGATTTAGTGACACCATTCATTATTAAAGACACAAACAAAATGTGAAGACAACATGCAGAAGTAATGGTCATTTCAGGAAGTCAAATGCTGCTTGCCTTTTTTTTTTTTTTTTTTTTTTTTTTTTTTTTATAGGGATTAATAATTTTTTCTTGCATAGCAATTTCATTTATGGTTTAAAACCTGCACCTCATTGGCTGGAACAATCCCAATGCTTATATAAAAGGGATCAAGGAAATATTTTCTTCCAAATATGAGAGAAGCATCATTGTCAAAAAATCCTTGCTTTCTTTTTCCTGACTGTTCTCCAGATGACTTTGCAATCCTAAATTATTTAAATCTTGACAAAGGCTGTGAAATAATTCCAGAAATTTTACAAGAGGCTCTCTCCAAAATTTTCCACCTCAGTCAACAAGACATATGATATTCCCTAAGCATAACAGCTTTCCTGCCAAAAAATAAAATATGTTTCTACTTACTGCCAACCCACCTGACTCTACCTAAGTAAATTCTTTGCCAAGTCCATGAGCCTTTCCACCCTAAACCCTAAATCCATTCATTCTTGCTCAACTTAACACGCATTCCCTTACCCACCAAATCATGAAACACCATTTGGTGGACCTAAAATACACTTAAGTGGTATCTCTCAAAAGTGGGGCAGGAGGACTGAATTATATGAATTTTGATCTTGTCATGTGAAGTATGGACCACAAATTCAGAGAACAAGATCTCATTTGGTCTGAATGGATTTCCTCTGTCTGCCAGCAAACTGTGCAGAAGAAAGGCAATGGCACAGAAGTGCCAATACACTGGAAGTAGGAATGGTCCCCCAGAGAAGGCAGGGAAACACAGCCAGCAGCTGCCAAGCGGCCACTTTGACCCAGCCTCTACTAAATCCAAAGACCACATCTCCTCAAAAGACAGATTGGGAAAATTTCAAGCTAAAGATCATCTTTATACTTTGTTTAGTATATTCTAAGACCCTAGAATGGAAGGAGCTTTGGTTTCATTATGATTAGTGAATCTAAAGCAAGCAGTAACTTTTTCCCTCCAGCTCCTTCCCACCTACTAAGATTATTTTCTCTGAATAGGCAGGAAAGATTCAAAACCCTTTTTGCTTTTCCTTTTCATGGCTGTTTAGCTCAGCATCATGGGAACTCTCAGGAGACTGATACTACTGCGTAGGAAGCCAGAGCAGCTAAACACAAATGGTGGAAAAATAAACTTAGGAGAGTAAGATTGTAGTACAGCCAGCTCTTGCTATTTAAAAACCTGGTTACAGACAGACAAAAAGTTGCAGAATCAACTGCTTGTAACTTTTTTTTTTTTTTTTTTTTTTTTTTTTTTCTGGCTTGTAACTTTACCTTCTGCTTGTAAGTGTTGACACAGGAGGAAATGCTGGTGCTAGGAGGACAGGAAAGGAGCAAAAGCAAAATGATAGCACAAGCAAAGAAAGGACAAGCAGAATTTTGAAAAGCAAAAAGGCATGGAAAAGAGAGATAATTTTATAAAGGCAGAAAGAAAAAGGCCCTAACCTAGATACAGCCCACCTGACCTAAAGATAAGCATGGAGTCAAGCAGCCTTAGATGAATAGTAAGCCCCCAACCAACCAAAGGCAGCAGACACCGTCAACGTAGTGGCACAATTATAGCTTAACTGAGGCTGTGAATCCCCCTCCTGAAGAGAGTCACCTCTCTTTAGGGACTGCACCTAGAAATTCAGGGCACCGACACCGCCTGAAGAGGATGGCAGAGAACTCCATATCAATGACTCTGTGTGATGGGGCAGTTCCTCCCCGTTCAAACAGTTGGACAAGAAACAACAAACCCAAAAAGTTAAGCTGAGTTTTTACTTCAGGAAGTCTCAAAACAGTTTGAATTTATCAATGACTTCATACCATAGCTCTCCATTTGGCCAGCATGAAAAATATATAATAACAGTTTAAATTTACTCTTAGTAGAGTGAAGCCATTCTGCCTTATCTTCAAGTCATTGAAGCAATCACTAGGGCTTTTTGCTAAATTCAAGCATCTTTTTTTTTTTTTTTTTTTTTTTCTAGAAGGTAACATTGCCGTACAATTAGGTTTTTATGATGCTAATTTTTCAATGAGAATGTTTTAGATCATTTTCCATGATTCCATGGTAATCCAGACAGACAGATCCTTACCACACAACAGTTTTTGAGCTGAAATTTATCTGGATATGTATGTGCATACACAGTCCTTACGCATTTTGTATGACATATTATTTGTGATACTCCTACTATGTTACAGGTAATTATAACTTTATTTTCCTTCCGTGTCCTCTGTGGATTTGAGCACTTTGATTGATGTTCTGAACACTGAATTAATCTCTTTCTCATAGTAATGACAGATGAAATGACCTATTTTATACAATACGATTTTTTTTTTTTTTTTTTCCAGAATTAATTTTTACTGCTTTCTAAGCTCCCCTGGTATCATGTGCTTTCCTCATTTCTTAAATCTTAATGTTCCAGTCTTCCATTTCCTGTATAAAACAGCTGTAAGTGGATTAAAAGGCAAGCATTAAAGATAGAGTACATAATGCATAATCAGATGATGAAATGTTAGCAAAATACAGGGCTGATGCTACTAGGTGTATTTTAACTCTTTGTAATCATATTTGATCCTCTCCAGAGGTACCGGAACAAACCCTTTAAAGGAAAATCGTGAAAGTCCTTGAGAAATTTTGTTGCTTGGAAAAAGCTGCATTTTTCACATGACTTTTCTTCATCAAGTCTGAAGGAAAATAATACACAAAGAGATCATTTTCAAGGAAAGATGATTTTCAGCTCTCCTCAATATACATTTTGTTGTAATTCAGAAATTACCAGAATGAATCAATATCTTTGATCCTATCTTTCAGTGATGGTCAAAATCGAATATGAGTCATTCAAATAATATGTGAATATTCAGATATTCACATTAAATATCAGCATATGTAAATATGTAATAATCTATTCTACACTAACTTCCCATAGATAAATAAACAAAGGAGAATTGAAGCAGAAACTTGATAATGCTTTTAAAATATGTAACAAAGTAACTTAGAATATCTAGATATTTCCAAATATATTTAAAAACTCTTATTGTGTACATTCACACACTTTTATCTATGCTAGTAGACATTTCTAATCCATTTTTAATATAATGCCATGTATTGTATTAAATTTGAGGAAATATAATAAGATCTTAAAGGCTATACTTTACACTATATTACAGGCCTAAAAAATATGTTAAGTTTTATTGCAGTTAAAAGTCATGCCCCACAGAGCCAGGAAAGGGCAACATTAAATATGCTCTCCTGTACATGTGTATTATGACTGTGTATAAATTTTTCTCTCACATAGACCTTGCAATATTGAATACATACTTTGGTCATTAAAGGACTGTCCAGTACTTTTTTTTTCTTGAATTGCTTATGGCCTTATTTCTTGTGCATTTCTGAGACCTACTTTGAAGGCACAATTAGTCGTTCCTTGCAGGATTTTAGAGTGATTATCTGTACAGCACAGGAGTGTTTGAAAAGATATTTCTTTTTTTCCTCTGCACCTATTCAGTGAAGTTAGGATTTAGTAAATTTCCATCCAGGCAAAAAAAAAAGAGGTATCAAAGTAAAATACTTCTTCCAACATTAGGTAACCAACTCAAGGTGCCTAACATTTACTCTTTCAAAGTACTGTAGCCTTCAGAGATGTGTTCAACGCTGCTTTGTCTGAGCAGAGCATTCCCAAGATCACAGGACAGACTAAGCACTCTTATTTTAGATGATTAGGCCAGTCTCCTGGGAGATATCAGCTAGTTGGAGTCCAGAAATTGCTGCTGAGCATATGCAAACTAGGGATTTTGCGACTTGGCCAAATCTGGACGGAATTTTACAAAGGTAGCAAAACATTCCTGTCTAATGCAGACATCTCTCAACATCCCATAATGTTTATTATCCTGTTCAAAATCTGTGAGGTTTGAGAGTTTTAAAAGAAGTTATGAACCTAGCTTTTTCCTTGAAGTTAAATGAACTGAACCGATATAAAGTCAGTCAATTGGAATAAATTACCACTCTCTAATATTTCGGATTGCAGAGTCAACAACTGACATGTGGGTCAGAAAGTCACCTGCTGCCAGCCCCACCAGTTACTTTCTAAGGTAATTCTATACTAACACAAGAATAGCAACCTTATTTATATGCAAACCATATTTGTCCACCTTATTCCCACTCATCTCCTTGTCTGTTTTCATAAAAGTGAAATTGCCTGGTTTACATACTCAGAGTATTTGCTGATTTGGTGGTTTTGTAGGTGGAGCACAATACTTCACACTAAGTTATTTGTGGTTAGTCTATACATTGCATTCACTGTAGCTGGCCATTTAATACTGAATTGTAGCAGAATCTGTCTGCAGTAATTAATTATTAATTAAGCAGGCTGCAAAAAGGGAAAAAAAGTGTCAAAAGCACCGATACTCTGAAGATTTGTTAAAAGCTGTAATGAACAAGCAACAGTTCACCTTATGCATACAGAGCCATGTAAGTTACCTATTTATGGATCTTGATTTCCAACTAAAATGAAGGATCTGACATCAAACCTAAACACATAAATACGCAGGTTCTCAGCTTTATAAACTAACCTGGGAAATGACAGGATTTCTCTCAAAACTATTCAGCACAATGAACTCCAGACTTCTGAAATTACTTAATTGCTTCAAGCATAAATAGAAGTACTGTAGGAAATTAGGTCATACATTTCTTTTACTTGTACAATTCTTTTATTTGTACATTTATTTTACTTCTATTACTCTTGGTAGGTAGTGGCAACATTTAGGTTCTATTTGGCTACATCTAGTATGTATTATTCTTAGCCCCCAAAACTCAATAAACTACCCTCCATATACAGAATGGTAGACAAGGTAGTGAAAGACTGCTTTTTGTGGTGTCTTTTATGTTGCTTTTTCAAGGAACATAAAATATCACACACATAAAATAAACGTACACCTGTTCCTCATAAATGACCTCCTCCTGCAGTGCACGAATGACATAGATGTGGATTATGAACGAAGTGGTTTGAAAGCCAGATTATCTGCCAACAAACAGGACCTTAAACTCTGTAAAATTAGATGAAGCCCTGTACTGATCATGTGGAATGAGGACTCACTTTGAAAACGGCAAAAACAAGAAAAAAGTACATGATTTGTTGAAACTAATTAGCTACCAACATGCAGATTAGTCAGTAGTGTGAAGTCTTCTGTGGTCAAAATCAACATCAGTAGCAAAGTGAGGGAAAATAATTTCAAGTGCAGTTCTACCAAAGAATACAGCCAAGTGGTGGGAAATTGTAACTGTAATTCCCCCACTTTACTTAGGCTTCTAAATCGCAAGTCTGAATCAACAGTCTTGCCGTAGCCTTCAATCCAGTTAAAAGCTGAATATCATTTCTAAGCTAAGAAATTGGTCTTTGGACTCTTCTTCTTTTATTATTAAACATTTATGGAGATCACCATGCCTATTCTTTTAGCTAAGGGTAGGTGACCAAAGTTTGAGGGGCTCAGCTAATGACAGACCTAATGTCAGCTAATGTCAGACCTCTGGAGGGGCCACACGGAGCAAATGGCACCCTGTAAAAGATGAGAAATACTTTTGGTTTAATTCTGCATAGCTATTTCACTGGCACGTGCCTTCATTTAATAACTCAGTATATGGAACAACCACATCAGTTTTACTTCAATCAAGTATTGCATTCATATAGAGGCAAAGACGTGTCATCTTCTCATGATGTCTCATGGCAAACTGCACACACTTCAAACAATGTATATCAACAAATAGATGGTTTAGTTTCACAGTGTACATTACAGGGAAAATCTTCCCTGACAGCCTATTTGTCAGTGCATCAGATGCAGCACTGTTACACCAGACCATCTGGAAGTTCCAGTGTTAAAAATACTTAGGGTGAAATTCCTCCTTCGGCTACTGCTCACTGAGAGGAGACAGAATAATGGGCCTTCTCTGCAGTTTGTCATAACATCAGAAACCAGGGCTGACTGTGCTACTTTTATTTGCATTGGCTTGAAAAAAGATAGGGTATGCTGTAGTGATAAAAGCAGAGGATCAGAAATTAAGATTGAGTCATGACAAAACACTGCTAAGATTTACTCCTCCATTTTCACAAAGGGAGGAATGTGTATTCCATAGATACGCATTTTCAGTCTTCAAATGTCATATCACAAAACTCAGCACACTACTCAGATTCAAACAGCAATTTTCATCAGATTTCTTGATGAAGCCATGCACAGTACTGAATTATTTTGACTCATTTGCATCTAATGACCCACGGTCACTGATGAGGTATGAACTCCTAATGCTCAGAAGATAGAACTCACAAACCTGTTTATTGCTCTAATTGGCCAGGTGGAGTTTTAACAGCAATGTTGTCTTACAACAAATCATAGTTCTTATAATTAGACACTATGAAATCTGTTACATATTGCTTTAGACTAGTCTGTCTGATAGGCAAAAAGAGAAAGAAAAGAATCCTCATGTTTTTTACAGTTATTTCTACTTGCTGCAAAATAACATTTAACACTACTGTTGGGGGAAGAAGTTATTTGGACTATAGATGGTTATATAAATTATGCCTAGGTAAATAGAATCATAGAATCATAGAAAGTTTTGGGTTGGAAGGGACCGCTAGCGGTCATCTAGTCCAACCCCCCTGCAGTGAGCAGGGACAAATACTCTGAATACTCTACCAGGAAGAATGAAATATATTCAGATATAGTTGGATTACAGTTAACAATGTCCTCAGGGGGAAAAAAAATGGATTGGACAATATACTTGTGAAATAATTAAACAACAATCCCACAGCAGTCATGCTACACTTAGTAGCAAAACACTGATCCATTTAGGTTTGCTCGCATTTGCTGTTAGATACACTATAATTGAGGAATACCAAATGTCGTACTTTAGTCTGATTTGCTGCTGATTAACAGCAGAAGCAGCCAAACTTAGACCTTTTTTTAAGAGCAGATGGTGCTGCTTTCCTCTTCTTACTGGTCAAAAATTCAGAGAAATAAGGATGAAGACGGATGTAGATAGAGAAGAGAAGCAACTGAAAGAGAAAAAAAAAAGTTTGGCAGATCCCATAAGCAGCTATAGAAACAAATTATACCCATTTTCCACTGTGGGTGTGCAAGTTTGAGGATTCACAGATGGCTTGGAATTCAGCTCCTCATCAGGGCTGAATCTGTTTTCAAGACAGCCTGAAAAAGGGGTGCTGAGTGACTACAAAATGTTTCTTTTCCCACTTTTACTACTTGATAGTTTCCCATCTTTCCCTCCTTTTTCTCCAAAATAACAAAACGTGGTAAGAATGGAAGTTTATTGAGGTACTGGGAAAAAATAGGTGGTGCCAGTATTTGCTCAGATCAGACAACTGAAAGTTGTTTTCACTGTGGGTTTCCTAAAGCCTAAGGGGACTTGAGGAGTTCTCAAATCCTCCCACCTACTCCTTATAAATAAAACCATGACTCACTTTTAAAAATTTGGTATCAAATGAGTCATTCTTTTGCACGATCAGCTTCAGACACCTTAAAATGGTGGTCTCCTTTCCTCTATCAAGAGGACAGGAATGTTTCAAAATTCTAGGAATTACATCCAAATGTAAAGGGAGGTGTGCTACTTTCTGAGAATCAGTCATAAAGATTAAGAAAACCATCTCAACTGTGCTGAATAAGTGTTCGGTCAGTAATTAGGTGCTAGAATACAGCGCCAGAAAGAGACTTGCTGCTGTTGAGAAGGTATTGTCCATCTTTGTTCCAAAGCACAAAAAAGCCAGTTTGGATCATGGTATTTCTGGTTAAATACTGACTACAGCCCTTTCTTCAAAGTCCACCAACCTATCAGCGCATCTTTGTTATCTGAAGATGCTCTATTTGTCATCCAATTGTACCAGTCTCTGTCTGCTAGGCCTTGCATTAGTCTGTTCTCTAAACTGAAGAAAATCAGGCAGTTCACTCTTCTATCACATCTCCCTAATGATTAATGTTATGAAAGATACAAGAAAGTTGTTTTGACCTCTGCCACACTCACCAGTGGACCAAAATCCCCTCATGCACTCTCTGACTTACCGCATGAGACACCAAGCTCAGTGGTGAGATTGACAGGCCTGAGGAACAGGATGCCATCCAGAGGGACCTGGACAAGCTCGAGAAGTGGGCCCATGTGAACCTCACGAAGTTCAACAAGGCCAAGGGCAAGGTCCTGCACCTCAGTCGGGGCAACCCCCAGTATCAAAACAGGCTGGGGGATGAAGGGACTGAGAGCGGCCAAGGACAAGGGGTAATGTTTTTAAATTAAAAGAGGGTAAATTTAGGTTAGATATAAGGAATAAATTTTTTACAAGGATGGTGAAGCACTGGCACAGGTTGCCTAGAGAGGTGGTAGTCCCTGGAAAAATTCAAGATCAGGTTGGACGGGGCTCAGAACAACCCGCTCTAGTTGAAGATGTCACTGCTCATTGCAGGGGGGTTGGACTAGATGGCCTTTAAAGGTCGCTTCCAACCAAACTATTCTCTGATTCTGTGATTTTCACTTTCTGTGGTGACCCTCTTGAAATTTCATCAATATAGTTCAGCTAGTTGATTTATCAGTGAAAATCAACTGCAACAGCCTTGCTGAGCCCTTAATTGCTTCAGAGCAGAGTCACGGGGGCTTTCAAGAATGAGAAAGTGCAAGTGTGCCCCGCTTATGACAGACAAATCCCCCATGTCCTATCAGATGGAGGAATTTAGTCTTCCTGTAAAGATTTCAGAAAATGTGGTTTAATTCTCTTTCTCACAATAGAATACAGGCAAATACATTTTGACTGACTCTGTTTAGAAAATTGATGGGGAGTTCATAAAAAGAGAAAGGTAAGACTGCTATGAAGAATGTCTTGAAAGGCTTAAAATGCTTCCAAAGCTAAGACAGCCGCAAGGAAGATTTCTCTGTGTTCTGCTAAGTTTCCAGTGGAACTCTCCTGGGGTACATACTAGAATATCTTCTGTATTGTAGGTCTGACCCAGTCACGTTAGCAGCATGTAAATATTTTGACATGCCAGACACTGAAAAAAGGACTCTGAATTGGAATCTTAAAAATGTCTGTAGGTTAAACTACCAATAAATAAATAATGCCAAATAGTTTAATAAATAAACATCTGAAAACTTGACAAATATAAACCAGCATGAAATTAAAGTCTAGAATCCAAAATAGCAGACAGATTCTGTCTACACATATTGGTGTTTGAATTACAGAGAATTGCTTTTTCCACAAACGTTTATGTCACAAAAGTCACCTTGGCCGTGAAACAAGACAGAAGCATTTATCCTCCTTCATTGTTCTTAATGAACTGCTGAGAAATACATTTAACAGAGGTGAGAGTTAAACTGAGGTTTTCATTTTCTGCAATGAAAATATTATGTTAACAATTATTCCCTCCCTATACATGCTATCATGTATTTCAGAACCCTTAAGGACATCATGCAGCAATGAAGCAGTTATTTACCTACTGCATCTGTCAGCACAATGCTGGATTTGAATCTTCATTCCCCTCCATTTACAAATACTGTCTCATAAAGTCCACCTTTCTTCACATATTTCCAAATGACCTACATGGAACTGCAGGTTTTTTTTATGATGGCAAAACATTTTTATCATTTATGTTTGCGGTTTAAAGACAGTGTTCTCCACAAAACACTAAGGAAAATGCAGAAAATGGTAATACTAAAAACACAGAACTGCAAAGTGTACTTTCCACTATTCATTGCAAATATGTCTCTGGACCTATCATGCCTGTGAAAACCTTGAAGGTAGTAAAACATCTCAGTCATAAAAGCAGTGAGCATATAATGCCCTACACAAGACATGACACATATCTTAAATACTAATTCAATCAGCATCACATAAAAGTTCTGTGAAAACTGAATTACCTTCCATCTCACAGTTGGAGATAACATCCTGTCATGTCTAATCACTGGGAAAAAAAACATAGGTGCCACAGGCCAGTTCACATTTAGTTAATTATGCTTAACTATATAATAAGAACTGTCAAATAGCAATTTTTTTTTTTTTTTCACAACATAATTTTCTTCCTGTATTTTAAGAGCAATCCTTGAACTTCATGAATCTTCACAAGAGTTGAGCATGTTATCTAATAGGTCAGGAGATGGTCTATATTTTTTAATGTATTTACTGGGTTTTTTTTACCATTCTTTTGTCTCAAATGACAGAATACATATGTAGAGAGGCTGTTTAAAAACCTGAATGTTTGAAAATCTCCAGAAGGTGCATGAAACAAAAGAGCTATAAAAGTAACAGCTCAAAATACTGCTGCTACATCTTATTTACTTACATTCATTGCAATACGAAATGCTAGAACTGCAAACTGCAATTTTACTACTTGCAGTAAAGTTATTGTCACCAGTAGAAAGACTGTGGGTGGGACTTACTTCAGGGTTTAAACACCTACAATAGATATCTATAAGAGAGCCTGGAGGCTAACGTATTGCAGTTATGAATTGTAGAAAGCAATTCAATAACTAACCACTGGGTGTCTTCTTCAGATAGATAGGCTGAGTTACTTTCTAGACTCTACTGACCACATGGGAAATTTAGACTCCCTACAGACAGAATATCCTGGCACTGAACCTCACACTTGGTCTGCTTGACCAAAGAACAAACCAACCAAAACAAACTGATATTAAACCACAGTTAATGCTAGAAATAGAAGCGTTATGGTCCATATTTAGCCACATCTAACTCCAATGATTACGACAGAAGTCATGCTCCATTATAGAAGGAGTACAATACCTTGCAATTATACAATATGTGTGTCCAACAGTACAAAGTAGCTTAAAGCATTAAGTATGTATAGAAATAGGATGGCAAATAATTCCGTGGTTTCATCTGATTTGGAAAGAATGTCCTTCATATGGAAAGATCTGATTCTCTGGAAATGCTTTTTATCCATGGCTAAAGTTCTCTCTTTTACAGAACAATTTGGGTGTTAATTTAGCAAATTTCCAGATATCCAGCTGCTCAGCGCACATATTGTCTAGAGATCCTTCCCAAATGACCCTTCTGCATATACCAATCAACTTAATACAATTCATAGCAACTCCCAGCTGGTCAGCAAGAGAAATAGGAGATGTCAAGGCAACTGCTGGACACCTCCACATTGGCAAGTCTGCTTATGACCTGCTGTGGCCAGACCTGCAGATCCTGCCCGTGCATCGTACGGGGGTACCAAATAGCAGCTTGAGAACAGAGAGAATTAAGGCAATCAATGCAGAGAGGCAAACACAAACAAACTTTGTTGGAGAGTCTATGTTGAAAGAGGGT
>KL285570.1:0-16912 GCA_000699545.1 Podiceps cristatus
GGGGGGTGGGGTGGGCGGGCAGAAGAATGGACACGGAATTAGTGTTCATCCTTCAGCAGCTTGTTTGGGGTTCTTTCCCTTCAGTTCAGCCCAATTGCAGTTTCTCCGTTCTTGATATTGCCAGTCTGTAAGTTCATCTTGCTTAAGGGCCCTCATCTGTCCTGGACTTGCTCTGTCTGCCTGCATCATCTTTCAGCTACAGCGATTTGTGAGGGCTAGCAGCTGTTGCATGAGCATCTGGAATTTTTATGGTTGTGCTGGAAAATATTGCCTGTTTGTGTATCTGAGGAGCAGAGGGACACCTCAGCGCTTTGGTCCCATTCCATTTGGGCTTGCTAATGCTGTCATGATCACATAGCCCACCACAAGTTTTCATTATCCAAGGTGAAAAGGTCTGCCACATGTTTGCTACTGGCAGGATAGCATGTCCTGGAAGATGATGGGCTCTTTAGCATTTAAAAAGTAAAACTGAGTGAATTAGATGCTTCAGAATGACTTTGGTTTTTTACTTTTATACCAAGCCAAAACAACAAATATATTGCCTTATGTTATACTTTTCTCCTTCAGTATGCCTTAAATGACTCTTCAGGCTGTGGTTATGGAACCACAAAACTTTTATTCCTTTAAAAAAGGACAAATAAACATATCCATATCATCCATAACTCTTAATTCTTCTGGAATGCCACCAGGAAGAAAAACACACATTTTTCTTCAGCCTGTGACCATTTCCAACAATGCAGATGAGATTAGATTGCTGACAAGTCCTGACTTTGCATGTTTGTGTCTCTGTGAAAAATGGAAGATATTTTAACGTATACTTAAGACATCAGCCTAAGAAAGATAAATCCTGAAGTTGAAGCAGAAGAACGCATTTTAGGCTGACCACAGCAAAGTGAGAATTCAGTTGAAAAAGTGTACTGTTTAAGGATCCTGGGAGCTGAAATGGGAGGCCCTGATGCTGCAGGCTACCTTGGAAGGCAGTTAGGTTGGTATCTGTTCTTAAAACAGTTGTTGCAGATCATCTGCAGACTCTCTCAAATGACACTCGCTCAGTTTGCATTTTCAAAATGGCAACACCCTTTATAAGATTGACTGGCTGTAAGAAGTGCAATTCTTGGCAATAATAAAGGTTTGCTTCTCTTGGGGTAGGTAAATGTGACTATGGGGACATAAGGGGTTTCACAGTGAAATGGGTAAAAGAATGTGGGAGGAATTGGGAGTCAGAAGGGTATCCCAGAAGCTTTTCTTTCAGTAGTGCTTTGGAGGTCTTTGTGATGAACTCTTCTCTTGCTTTCAGTGCCCTGGTTGCAAGGATGTGCTCTTAATGTGGAAATGTAGTGCCTCCTTACAGCCTGTTTTTCAGAGACTCAGGAAAGACTGAATGTGTATACTTGAAACTAAATGAATGGGAAGACATTTTTGCCAGCCTTCTTAGAGCTTTTAAAAGGAGGTATCCTAAAATGAAGCCTAAAGCCTAAATTCCTTTCAAATGTGCTACATCTGGATATAACTAAAGGATTTTGGAAAAAAAGAGCCGGCTAAAACTTACTGGCAATTAGATGTTAATTAAGATAGGATGGGATGACATATAGGACCTGTGAGCACTTAAGTAGTGAAATGATGCTTTTACAGGTGTGAAGGAGATGTGATACTGCAAGACAGAAATCCCAGTTAACAAGCCAGCTGGGAAGGCAACAGTTCAATGCAAGAAAGAGAATTGAATGTGTCCATTGACAAATCCCTATTTTGAAAGGAATTAATACTCCCATGCCAATGGCAGAGAATATAGTCTGACCTTTATGTTCGGCTTTCACCTTCCAGCACTTACTTGTTTGTTCTGTCTTCCATTGATATAAACTTTTGAGATGAGTCACTTATTAAATTGCCAAGTGATAGAGAAATGAAGCTTGTCCTTGTGTATTTCTTACTGGATTGTGATATTTTGTCTGTGGAGGAATGTTGGGGAGAGATGCCTTTTTCTAACTTAGCAGCTGGGTCTGCATTGGCATCATGATGACTTTTCCTTGTAGACTAGGCAAGGATTTCCCAGCCAGGAGAGGAAAGCACAAAGAGGTATTCTGTCTATTCAAGGCAAGTGGCCATGTTTCTGTCCTGCTGGGCAGCTGCATCAGTGTCATAGTTAAAACAATCTGATTTTTTAGGGCAGTCACAATTTTTCTGAAGTTATCAAATACCTATCTGATAAAATAACAAGCTGTATCTGACTCTGAACTTCCATTTCCTAGATGAAACAATGGATGTATTTAAATGAACGATGGGGCCACAAACTAAGCAAGGCTTGCTGAGCTGTGTTTCTTGGCCAGCGTGGGATTCCTAGAAGCTGTTCTGTTCCAAGTCAGAGCCTATTTTGGTTTCTCACTCTTGGATGCTTTGTGGCAGGAGATCTGAGCAAGTGCTTCCTAAACAGCTGCTCATACAAGATCTACTGTTTTTGGACAGACCAGAGTTAGTGCTGCAAGTTGTGTGACCCCTGACTAGTGTTTCAGTCACCCATTCAAGCAACAGATAAATGCCAAACTAAAAATAGCAAGTCCAGGATAAGTATTTTCAGACACCTACATAATATGCTTTTTTTGACAACTTGTTAAAACACAGTATACCAAGAAATTAATTTGCAAAAATAAAAACCAAAAAACCCCACAAAAAAAACCAAACAAAAAACTAATCAAAAACACCCCTCCCAAAACCCCCCACAAAACCAGAAACCAAACCACCTAAGTAGTGTGTGTGTGCATTTTTTTTTTACTTTTTGCAAAATCCTATTTATCAGCTAATTAGAGGAAAAGTTACTCCTGATGGTTCTTTGCAAATTACTTCCTTAGCTCTTGTATAACTAAAAAAAATCAACCAAACAAAAAAACCCCCAAAACAAACAAAAAAAACACAACCAAAAAAAAAAACCAGCTGAGAGGGGAAAAGTTATTGAACAGAAGTAGGGAGAAAAAAGTAAAAGGATCTATTATTTATCTTTATTGTCCTGGGTGCCTGCACAAGCCTCCAGTGCTGTTTATGGAGTTGCAGGCTGCATCCATATGTACAGAGTACCTCCCTGCTACTGATGGGAGAATGCAGCCAGTGAAGTGTGGCAGCCGGCCTGTGTTGGCTCTAAGGGATTCTATGTAAAAAGTCAAGGCCCTCTGAAAGAGCACAGAAAGTCTTCCTTCCAGCCAAGAAAACTTGACGGGTGTGTTGGTGACTGACAGCAGGCAGCATGTCTGCTAGGCAAGCCCAGCCTGAACTGAATTGGCAGAGTTTGCAGTGCAATAAAGCTCCAGTTTAGCTCTCCTAAGACATTATTCTTTCAATAGCAGCTTTGTGGGTCTGCTAGAAAGCAGAACAGAAAACTGTGGAAAGAGAGGACCAGGGCTTCCTCTTCTGCAGAGCCAGTTTTAGAGCATTGACTGAGGTCACCATGGCATTCTCATGTGGTCTATGTAAACGCAGGTGTCTCTGACAGTAGTGGTCACATTGATGCAGAAGTATATACTGAATTTTAATAGCTGGTTCACCTTATTGAAGGGAGTCCCTGACTTCCATTTGAAAATCCTGTTGCTGTTACTCTTGAGTGTAGGTGGGCCAGAATCTACATTGAAACAGCTTGTGGAAATTTTGATGCTTTGTCTATTACAAGCTACTATCATTATAAAGTGTGAGATTCAAGTAAATATGTCAACAATTTTTCAACTGCTTGCTCTTTCGTGGTATGCTAAGTGGTACCATGTTTTATTCCAAGCCTTGTGTTGACATAACCATGTGGCACTAAGGTAGTTTAGATGTGACATGCAGCAATCTGCCTGCGGTGCATCAGAACACAGTAGCAGGAGAGCGGTCCAGATTTTCTATTGCTCCAGTTGCTAAAACCTTTAGTTGTGTAGCCTCTGTATATTGAATTGGCCTCTGAAATTGGCCCTGCCTCCCTTTCCCTGAGTAATTTCACCTCAGTGAATGGTTTGGCAGTACTTGTACTTGCCTTCCTGTGCTTTAACTTAACCTTCCCTTTCCCCTCTTCCAGCTGAGTTTTGACACAGTTTGCTGTCTTACATTTCCCCCACCCCTTACACAGGGTAAAATGTTATACCTGCTAACCTTTTTCTGATGTGGAACCTAAGCAGCTGACTTAAATTTAGCATTTGGGCAGCCTATAGCTGTAAGGAGTTTGTCCAGAGGAAATCATGGTGTGTTGTCATCATCTTTCAGCCCTCTAGCCTTTTAATTGAAGGAAAGGCAAAACCTCAGTGGCATCTGCAAAGACAGCAGCTGCCTCTGTCGAGTGTCAGTGCAGCAGGCTTGTGTTCTGGGGGATGGTGAAGATCTTCAGGGAAGCTGAGTGGAGACCCTTGCTCTGGATGTGGAGGTCCTTTCCCTGTCCCCTTTCACAAAGGCTTGCCCATAAAGGGACCTTTCATAGGAATTGCATTGAGAGATGATGTTCTCTCTGCCCGTAACCCTGATGCCTCCATGCTGACAGAGGTGCCCCAACTGAAGCAAGGGCACAGCTCAGTTGCTGCTCTTCCTATCACTGAAGCGCTGAGAGTGTGCTGTTGCCATTTGGTGTACTTTGTGTGTGTGCTATTTCGTAATAAAAATGCGGGCTGGGTGGTACTGCTTTAGAGGGGCTGGCCCTTTGAATGGAACTTGTAATTGGAATGGCATCTGTCCACTTCATCTGCTCTGCAGTCGCTTGAGAGCCAGGAGGAGAGGCTGATCTGTGGCAGTGCCAGCCTGAAACAAAAAACAACAGCTTACAGTGACTGAGGGAAGAGAAAGAGACTGCTTGGGTAATGAGATGGAAGAACTCGGCTTGAGTGGGCACTCCTCCCCTGCTTATTGAAAATATCAATTGTTATTAATTGCTTTAATGAGGTTCGTAGCTAGAATTTTAAGTGTCTTCTGTGCGCTGTAGAGTCATTGCTCTGTTAGCAGACTTCCTTTCATTTCCATTTGAATTCTGAAGCTAAGCTGTATCTAACTCCTGGCTCATACATGGACATTAAGATGCCTTTATACTTAAGGGAGACCCAGAAGTTGTTTAAAAATTCGTTTGGACCTTTTTTTTTCTTTCTATTGTTTCTAAGGAAGTTAGTTTGAACTCTTCTTGGCTATTAAGTAACACTAACATACAGGATTAGTGTCCCTGTTTGCCTAGGGTGATATCCTTATACAGGCATTGCCCTGCTCGACATCATTCTGTCCTGAATTCCTTCCTCCCTCCTATCACCCCAAACCATCCCTCCAAACTTGTAACCATAATGATTTATGTTTTCCAGGCAGCTTGCAAGTGTAGTGGTTGACAAGTTGTGTATTGTCAGATAATATAACTCACAGAGGGAGCGTATCTCTGGCTGCACCCCTTTAAAATTTAAAAACCTCTAAACTTGTCATTGTGGAGCCTGGTTAAATCCAAACTTTGGGTCTCTCCCCTGCCTGTAAGGGACGTATTGCTCAAACTGGTCTACTACCTGTAAACCAGGAAATAATAATGGAGGTGGTAGTGGGTATGGAGGAGGTCAAGCTATTTAGACACTGCCCTTGCACTTCAGCTGTGTGTCTCTTCTGTGTCTCTCTTGGTAACCTTTAATCCCTTTTGTAGCCTTCAGGAAGGAATCAGTGATCCTGAATATTCAAAACTCACCAGAGCCCCAGCTGTTAAGGAGGCATTATCACAGGATCCTTCTCCTCTGTCTGCTTTTCTCATTTAGGCCAAGGAAACCATTTGCTTCAGATATACAATGGATTAGTGTGGTTGTTTTCCTGTTGGTGTGTTTTTGTTGTGTGTTTGTTGTTTGTTTTTTTTTGTTTTTTTTTTTTTTTTTTTTTTAAACTAGGGTTAACTTTAGGGCCTCTAACTGAGCTTATAAAAAGGAACCAAAACATTTGCAAATGGCTTATATTAAACATGAGTAATAGTCCTTCTCATCCTTCTCACTTTCCCTTTGGGCTCCCTTGCTGTCTGTTGGAGAGCATACTCTAGTCCGTTCATCTAGATGACTGTTAGACCAACAGGTTACTGTCACCATGACAGTATGGTTTTGTGGTCCTGTGTGCCTTTTTCAAGCATTTGCAGTTGACAATACTGTGAAAGCTATGTCGTTCTTCACCAGGAATAATGAATGAGCTGTTGATATAAAACTGAAGAAAGAGCTTCAGTCTTTGCTTTTCCTTGCTCCTTGGTGGTCAAGGGCAAGCTCCTTGCTCTTTGAAGCTTCAGCTCACAGGACTCATGTTTTCACAAGTCACTTGTTGATCAGCTGCTTAACATGTGCATGGACATACTGATATATTGAAGGTATGTCTTACACAGAAAGTACTAGCCTGGAAAATGCAAAAGGTTTTAGTCACAGTTGTATCCTCCACCCTAACAGTGGTGTCCTTCCAGACTTTACTGACTTATTTAAAATAAGGTTATTTCTGCAAATCTGTCTCTGTATTTTGAAGTGGATGTGTTAGAAGGGGGTGTGTGCTCATGTTCACATAAGGGAAAGAAGGAATAATTCCTAACCATGCTGCTTCAGTGAAGGCTGGCTAGATAGTGGGATGGGTATGCTCATCCAATTGTCCAAGGAGCATGGTGGTATCCTTTTTAACATGTGGTCCTGTGCTTTTTCTCATAGTGTGTGTGTCTGGTTGGGGGAAACACATGCCTAAGTTGCATACTGACATAGATTTGGGATGTTGTTAGGTTACACTTCAGACCTGGGAGCCTGAGTGTGCTCCCTGTTCCCTGGGTTCAGACATGAATCTCCAACAGGTGGTCTCTTCAGGATTTCCTTGGAGTTAGATGTGATTTTCCTAATATAAGTGGGCAAATAGCCTGAAGCTTATCTACTGACCAACATAAGGTGAATTGGCAGATACAGACAGGCTTTAGGTAGCTCTTTCTTCTCTGAGCCAGGTGGATGTGGGTAAGCTTTGATCTGGAAGTCTGCTGTTAATAAACTGTGGCACCTGAATGTAAATGCTCTGCCAACAGAGTCTCTCTTGGTCTGAAAGCTTCACTAATGCAGCTATAGCTTCTTGACCATGCAGCTTGTGCACATTGGCTGAGCAAGCTAAGGTCCAGCTGTACCTGTGTGTGTAGACACTGCCATTGTGTGTATCTCTTCTCTGTCTATCTTTCTCATCTAGCTTAATATCCTTGTTATGTCCTCTTTATTGCCAGGCACTGATGATGCCTAGGTAAGCCCCACCTCTGCTTCACAACAAGGCATGGATTCCTCCATGCAGAGCCCCATAAGGATTATCCTTGGCATTCATTACCCTTGATTTTATAGCTGGGAAACACACTTTTAAAATGCTAAACTTGTCCAGATTGAAATAATCTGAGTTGAAGAGATTTGCAGTAAGTGCCTGCCTCAGCTTGAATACCTTGGAAAGATTTTTAGGTAAGAGTTCAATTATTTCCAATCTTGAGACTAAAATCAGGGGGAAGAATAAGTGGTTTTCCACATTTTATGAGGACTTTCAGCAGCATAATTGAAACACTGTTATGTCTTATCTTGACAATTTAGGAGGGAGAAGACTTGCTTTGTGTTGGAGATGCCTGTGGCCAGTTTATGAAAGTGTTCAGTTTAATCAAGTATCTTCCCTCCTCTTTCACTTGTGCTTGTCATGTGCCCAAACTTGTTAAAGTCTGGCAAACAGCTCAAAGATTGTCTTATGTGAACAAGCTTTCTCTATAGGGAACTAGGAGGGGCTGGGCTCTTACAGCTCTTCTTGGCAGGGAGCCCTGGTCACAGTGCCTGGGAGCAGGGTCTTGCTCCTTTCTCTGCCAGCACTGGCCCTTGCTCTGGCCCTCAGCTGAGGAGGAAAGGAACATAGGAAGGAGGTAGAAGCAACATCCCAAAAAGTAGTGGAGGAGGTAGGATTTTGCAGAAACCAAACCACGAGAGTAAAAGCTAGGGACTAAATTTTTAAGAGCAGGAGGGAGAGGGAAATGGGTGCCTGAGGACCAAATTTAGACTGCTGTTCTCCAGACCTGAGAACTGGGTCTATGTCTCAGAAGACTATTCCGTGCTCTACCAGCAACTTCAGGGGCCCTTGTGGTGTTGGTAAAGTGTTACCTCCCTCTAGTGGTGTGTGTGCAAGGCCATGGGCACCGTCCCTTGACAGCTCCAGTGGTCTGAGGGTAGACCAGACCTAGACCATATAGCTAAACCACTGTCTCCTTGACTTCTATCCAGCCATTCATACCATGTTATGTAGGTATAGCTGCACTGGGGTTCCTGTGAAATACTGGGCAATTTGCACAAGCTGTTCTGTTGACAGGTGGACAGGTCCTTTCCTTTCTGAGTATTTAACTTGATCCACATGAGGTCAGGCAGGAAGACAGGCTTAGCACAGGAGAAGGTTTCTGTAAAGAGGCACAATCCCACAGATAAATGATGATAATTCAGAAACAGTAGGATCATTGACTCAAATGGCCAGATCTGGTAAGTTTGCCTTTAATTTCTCTGCACTTTTATTTAATGAATAAGAGGGATGAAGAAAGGTGGAGTTGGTGTTGGAGGAAGAGGCTGCTGCTTTGGTTAGAACAGCCTGGGTGCAACACAGCTGGAGCCACAACTGGACTGTATGTGCTCAGGGGGGTGGGACCTCACACTCTGTTTCCTTTGAGATTTCGCATTCAACTGACTGGTTGCTAATGAGAAGTGTCTGATGGGAGAGAAAATAGTATGTAACTGCATTATAAGTATTGTTTCATACTGGAAGCAGCATCGTAAATGTGTTCACTGATTATCAGCTGTGCAAACTAATATTCAATGTTGTATGAACCATTTCACCTGGACCAACAGAAATGACAGATTTTTTTTTTTTTTTTTTCCTAAGATTAGATTGTCATGGCTGCTATAGCATTACTAGGGTTAGTATTCTAGGTCTATAGAAAACACATGGTCACTTAGTTGGGTCGTACCACTGAGGCTTCTTGTTCTTACTGCAACTGTTCCCAGCCCTGGAACTTCTGAGTCTCTTCTCACTGTCTCTAAGATCCTTTCCTAATCTGCTTCTCATACCAATAAATAGACACTAGCAGCCTGTTTATGTTGCAAACAGCTTTATTCTAGCTGTTGTATTTTGACTCACCACTTAATTAGGATTAGCTTTAAGTCAAAAAGATCTTTCTTTGATTACAGATGCATATTTTTGGAACACTTAGACCATTCTTTTTATTCTCATTTTTATCTGTTTGCCTTTACCCATAAGTCCCCTATAACAACTGGATGCTTTGAAATGAGGAATGCATGGGTTTTTCCTTTCTTTCATACAAATGACTGACTGGTAGTATTCTGCCTGTACTGAGTGCAATCCATGGATAATCCCATTGGTTACATATACAACCCATGATTTTTAGTCCTGGTAATTTATGGCACTTTTATTTGTCATCCTGAGACTTAAACTATTGTCTTGCATTGGGGCATTGCCATCCATATCTGCAGATAAACTTGTTTAGAGCTAATTGTAGTTGATGTCTGCAGATGCCTCTTTTAAAAAAATTAATAAATCTTTTTGTATATTAAATGGATACTTCTAGAAGAACTGGTCCTATTTTCTAGTTTGGTTTTGATCACTTACACTGACCATCTTCCAGGATTTTGAGAGAAATTCTTGATTCATACATTCTGAAACTCTGATACATCTGAATTGTATGGTTTTCTTTCCCTCATTTTCCTGCTCTTGCTGTTTTTCAGGTTGCTTCCAAACTTACTGTACAAATCATGGCTTTACCTTTTCTTGCTGCACTTAACTCTTCCTTTCTCTCCCAAACTTAAAATCGAAAGTAAAAACCAAACCAACCTATTTCATTATTTCCCAGCACAGTGGATGGGCAGTGAGGATGATGGATAGCTGGCTAATTTGAGAGTTTTGTATATAGTGTGAAGCCTATCCATAGGGCAACTATTGCCCTTAAAAGCCTCAGATAAACAAACATTTAATTAGTAAATACTTGTAGCGATGTCAGACCCACTCTTGCTGCACCGGAGATGCTGTCCTCAGGGTCAGCAGACAAGTTCTAAAGCTGCCCCTGCAAAACACAGCCCCTTGGCTTAAGCTGCTGTGGGAGGTGATTTCAGAGGCTGTCAGACCTCTTCCCTGGTCTCACTAAGGGATGCTCAGCTGTTTCTGTTCCATTCACTGTTGGGGCAGTGATTGCCTCTGCCAAAGGCTAAATGGCAAACAATTGGGGAGGTTGTAATGTCTTAAACTTAAACAGCTATTTACTACTTAATGCATGTCTGTGCCCCAAGGTCTTTTGCCAGTAGCCTGCAAAGAATTCATGCAATCTAAATAACCATGGGGCTGTCTTCCAATGCAGGGTTGAATTTTAAGTTGCATTAAATAGCATGGAAGCTGAATTTGGTGATGTTTTGGACAATTGAATATTTAAGCAGAAATCGGCCCATGTCCTGCCTACATTGGAGAGGGTGCTTAAAAGGAGAGTGTCCATCTTCCCTTCCCCAAGGTGCTTCAATCGATAGGTGTTTGTACCTGCAACCCCCACACCTCTGTGTTAGCTTTTCTGGAGACTGCTCCCTGTTAACAAGCTTCTGGTGGTTTCTTTTTTTCCATGTCATCTGCTACTTGCAACACCTTGTCTCCCTCTCACTGGAGCTGAACATGGCAGTGCTCTGGCTTTCTCGCACAGCCTCGTGCCACTAGCAAGACCCTTGAAATACCATTCGTCAGCTATGCCACAGCCCCTTTCAGGCTTGCCCCAGCCTAATCTGAACCAAGCTGCTTAACTGTAGTAGGATCAACCCCACATCTCACCAATAAAATCAGGCAAACGGGAGACATGACTGTTTCTTCCTTCTCTATGCCATGACAGCTGTTGTGGAGTGGTCAGGTTCCAGACCTAAGCACATATTTTTCATGCCTAAGATAAAACTCTTGAGATCATGCAGGCACAGTAGTTCAGAGGGGAAGAATGCATTGATTATGATTGTTCATTCAGTCAAAAATAGGAGCAAGAGTTACCTTTTTGGGCTTCTCCCCTCCAGTTGTGTTGTGTATCAGAGTTCAAATCTGCTGTGAAGTGATGAAGATATGCTTGATCTTCTACAGAAAACGTAACGTAATTGAACACCGGTATGTCAGGTGCAATTACAGTTCTTCATTTCTGAAGTATTCCGAAGTTATTTTTCTGTTGTGGCTTTTGTTGATGTAGAGGAGCTGTGTTACCTCTTACACCAAAGCTTCAGTGAATTACCAGTACAGTTGCCCTCTGGACTGATGGCAGTGTGAACCTTGAAGATGTAAGAGAAAGTTGATTTGAAGATAAGAGTGGAAAGGCATAGAAGCAAGGATTTCTCTCACTTAAGTGGTACCAATCAAACTTAACTTCTCAGGAGTGCTCAGCTTCAATGAAGTGTGACCACAGAGAAGCATTATCCACCTTCTAGGGTATCCCCCCTCACTGTTGCCTTTCAACATTATTTCAGTTTGCCAGAGTGCCACACTGACAGGCAAGAGTTCAAAATGTGTGTCTGACAAAATATTCCCTGTGCTGAACAGCACTTCTGAGTGCAGACAGATGCACAATTGGCATTTACACAGTTCCATGGATGTGTATTTTGATAAGTTTACAGTATGAATGATAACTCTAGGCACCCTGTCTTAACAGTACTTATAATGAGTTGCTTAGATAAAATGTTCAGGAGGTTTACTATCTATTTGGGGAATTTCTGGTTCTTAGTGTGTTATGCAAATTAATACAGGGTTGGGATAGTAAGCTGCTAAGTGTACTACTGGTATGGATTAAACTTTATCCCTTCTAAGTCTGATAGCTTTTACTGATTTTTTTTTTTTATAGTCTGTGGAAGACTTCTTTCCTCTTTCCCCACCCCCGTCATTTAAATTTCTAATGAGTCTATAACATTAAGTTAGAAACTTCTTTATTGTCAGATTGTGTTACAGTAACTAGTATTTTTATGATTCATCTCAGCAAATGCCCACACTTCCTTTCTGACTAAAATGCATGCTGAAAAACAGTGAACTTGCTAATTGGGCAAAGGATGTGCTTCATGTATTCTTATTCATCAGGTCTAACAGCCTGTAAGGCTATTCTATCGTATTCCTGCAGGCTTTCCTTCAGAGGTGGGAATGGGGAACTTAGTCATCCTACTTCTGTCCTTCCTCACACCCAAATAAACATTGAGCATTTGGCATTTTAGCTGGAGCTTTTGATATAGGTAGTTGTTTGGCACTTTGGTACTTAACTTTCATTAGACTAACTTGAGCTAGTTTATCTACCTTGCTAATGTTTGGACTCTTCTTTTATCCAGTAGAAGACTAATTCTGGTGATAACTTGTGATGGTTGCTTTTGGAGCTGTTAAATTATTTCACAATTGCTGAAACTTTAGCACATGGCTGGAACTACCATATTTTTGTCAAAATGCTTCCTTAAAGGATCTTGCAAAGTGTTGGTGGGGTACAAGAAGACGACTGCTGCTGTGGATAGTGATCTTGTTGCTTCCTTCTGACTCTCAAATCCACCCTCCCCTTTGACCCTTTTGGGGTCCCTGTGTTCATTCAGGGGATGCCAAAGTGATGCAGCGCCAGTGAGCTGTACCTGTGGGAGAGGATGGACTCGCAGTGCCCATGCATTGGCTCGGTTGGAGTAGGGGCAACGGAGGAGCTGTGTGTCTGTGGCACTGAGACCACTGTGAGGGAGGGACTTGGTGTGGGGGAGAGGCAGGGACCAGAGTGTTTTGTATGTGCAGTGAGGTACCTTCTTACCATTTTGAAGTGCCTTTTATGATGACAAAATGCAAAAAATGGCCAGCAGAGTTATTTTTTTTTTTGCATAACCATAAAGCAAATAAACAGTGATATCTGTGGATGATGAATTCTCATTCAGATTCCAGAGTTCAGGGGTCCTTCAAAGGAATGGACTGCTGCTCTGACTCAGGGAACGACATGTCCAATGTGCTGGTGATGCAATGGGAGAAGTGTATGGGTGGAGGAGGTTTAAAAAAAAAACAAAAAACAAACAAAAAAAACTACAAAAAACCCCCGAACCGAAATACTCTATGCCTTAGACTTTGTGCTTCACTGCAGTCACTGGAAATTGAGCTCTTCTGATGGGGCATGTATGTCATCCTTGTAAGCCAACTTTGAGCAAGGGAGATCATAGAATCATAAATGGCCTGAGTGGGAAGGGACCCACAAGGATCATCAAGTCCAACTCCTGTCCTCGCATAGGACAACCTCAAGATTCGCACCATGTGTCTGAGGGTGTTATCCCAATGCTTTTTGAATAGTCAGGCCTGGCACCATGACTGCTTCCCTGGGGAGCCTGTTTCAGTGCTCTACCACCCTTGAGGTGAAGAACCTCCTCCTAAGCCCCTCCAGGTCTACGAAGATGATTAAGAGCCTGGAGCATCTCCCCTATGAGGAAAGGCTGAGTAAGTTGGGACTGTTCAGCCTTGAGAAGAGAAGACTAAGGGGGGACCTAATTGGAGTTTATAATTATGTGAAGCAGGGGATGCAGGGGGAATCAGCCAGCCCCTTCTCAGTGGTCTGTGGGGATAGGACAAGGGGCAATGGCTGCAAGCTGGAACACAGGAAGTTCCGCACCAACATGAGGAAAAACTTCTACACAGTGAGGGTGACAGAGCACTGGAATAGGCTGCCCAGGGAGGTGGTGGAGTCTCCTTCACTGGAGATATTCAAGACCCGCCTGGACGCCTCTCTGAGTGCTATGTCCTAGGGAGCCTACTTTGGCAGGGGGGTTGGACCTGATGATCTCTCGAGGTCCCTTCCAACCCCTACAATTCTATGATTCTAATATCCAACCTAAACTTCCCCTGGTGCATCTTCCTGCCATTCCCCCGGTCCTATCATTGGTCGCCAGGGAGAGGAGATCAGCACCTGCTCTTCCTCCTTTACTTGAGAGGAAGCTGTAGACCATGGTGAGGCCTCCCCTCAGTCTCCTCTTCTTCAAGCTGAACAGACTGATTGACTTTAGCTGCTCCTCATACGGCTTCCTCTCTAAACCCTTCACTAACTTCGTGGCCCTCCTCTGGACACTCTCCAGTAACTTTCTCCTTCTTACACTGCAGTGCCCAAACCTGCACACAGTACTCAAGGTGGGGTTGCACCAGCGCGGAGTAGAGCAGGACAATTACCTCCCTCGACCAGCTGGCAATGCAGTGCTTGATGCACGCCAGGACATGGTTGGCCCTCCTGGCTGCCAGGGCACACAGTTGGTTCATGTTAAACTTGCTGTTGACCAGAACCCCCAGATGCCTTTCCACAGGGCTGCTCTCCAGCCTCTCGCTCTGCAGTCTGTAGATACATCCAGGTTGCTGTGTCCCAGATGCAAAACCCGTTACTTGTCCTTGTTAAACCTCATGTGGTTGGTGATTGCCCAGATCTTCCATGATAAGCAGTCCAAGCAAGAAGGTTTTCAAAGCAATTTCATACCTTGCTGCAGCTTTTATCTACTTCCCCTTCCCTGACCTATTCTTCATCCTCTTGCCCAGTAGTGTGAGAATAGTGTGACTTGTGCTACTGGGCATGGGTTAATAACACTGGTCCTGGCTGCGAGGGAAGGGTTGCTTAAGAGCTGTCGCCTCCTGTGTGGCTGGGGCTTGGCCTTCTGCTGGCCTGGGAGCAAGAAATCAAGCCACTGTCCCTTACTGATTTCCTTCGTGTCTGGCTCCAGGCAGATGGGGTTATGTGTGCTATCACTAGGATGCTTTTGAGGTTGGTCAGAGGGTATTTCTGTGGACTAAGTGGGAATTCTTGCTTTTCAGGAAGAAGAGATGCCAGATGTAGAAATTGACATTGATGACCTTCTTGATGCAGCCAATGAAGAGGAGAGAGCTCTCAAATTACAGGTAATACTCTTTTCTATTTTTAAATTGGAATATGGCTGAATTAATGCATCTGGGTCCATATCCTTGTGTTTGAATCCACTGTGAGCATAGAATTAGAACTGAGTGGTTCCTAGGTCTGAGTTAAGCATAATTACTGGACTGTACAAAGGTAATCAAAATCTTCTAGGATAAAATTTCTGGAAGGTAAGTGATAACAGGCGTAAATAAAAGTTCGAAGAATCTAGTAATATAGGGAGATGTGCTGAGACAGATTAGAAAGCCCTCATTTTTTCCCTACTCATTCTTATATTTACAAGCATATAAAATAAAGAACAAAAATAAAATGAAGTAGAGAACAGCCATATAGAAAAATTATGTGTCTGAGAGTCAGTTATGATGACCAGATTGTTGCTGCAGTGAATCACAGAAATTGAAACATTACATGCATATATATCCAGACCAGAAATCCTCCCTTGTCTTTAGGGTACTGGAAACTGTTTTTCTGTCTATACAACCTAGAAATTGGAACTCATCAAGTTGTCTTGGAGTAACCCATCTAAAAGCTTGAGGAAAGGATAAGATGGTCAGCAACGTAAATTAGTAGGGAAATTCAGAAGCTGTCTGCTGAAATGAACCAGCTCTCTCTGAATCTTGCTTGAGGTGAAACTTAATGAATGGAAGAATGAGGAGAAGAAAAGAAACAACATTGTCTTAATAAAGATACATATATCTAAATCAAGATGCCAAACCAATATGAGAGTCTCTGTTTATAATCTGTTCAGATACACTAAAGGAATAAAACCTGTCCCAGAGCAGTGTTTTGCACCTCAGCTTACTTTTGGGAGGTGACTAACTTGGCGCTTGGGTGTACCACATCTGATTTCAGGGCCTACTGGCACCCTTTTCTCAGTGCCCACTGCCCTGCCACAGAGACATGGGGCCTGGCCCCAGGCTGTTCACTCAGCGTTCATAAAGAGCTTTGCTTCTGCCTGAACTAGCTGCTGCAGCTGCCCTGCTAGGAATGCTTGACCTACTGAATGCCTGTATTTCTGCTTTACAAAGACTGTGGTGCCCCCACAGAAGGTTACCTTTCACACGTGCATTGCTGGGAGAATTGTTCTTGGGCTCTCCTCTCTTCAGGTTTTCTTGGAGAAAGGAATTTTGTAACTTCCAGCCTCAAGGAAGAAGCCACCATTTCTCTCCTGTTGCAAATAATTCTGATCCACTTAGGGAGCAAAGGTGACTTACTACAATCCTCAGTTTTCAGTAGCATCTTTATCCAGTGATTTGTGGTTCTTGCTCCTGTTCTTCCCATATTCCTTTGCCAGGTTTCATGCTGTAGATTTGTTTATGTTCACTGTTTTTCTGTGGTGGAACTGACGCTTTCATGTTTTGCTTCTAGGAAACTCTTGTAGATTGCTACAAACCAACAGAGGTAAAAAGACTTTTCTTAAATACTGTTAATTTGTGGGAATATGTTCAAGCTAAAGTAACTTTTTTATAAAGCAAATATAGGAATGTTAATGGGGAGCTGATGGGCTTGGGGCTTTATATCCTGGAAATGTTTGTCACTTGACTACAGTAGGAACAGGATTGGACCCTGTGGAGGAACTGCTGAAGTATCAATATTGTCTTCTGTAATGTCCTTATTGACTTTATGGATGCTTACTGTCGTGAGAACTAAACAAATCTCATCAGAGGGTTAAAACCCTACTATATTTGCATGGGATTTCAACTTGACAGATGGACTGTATGCTCTTCAATGTGAAGCCATTGAATTTTATCTCTGACAGTAAAATTGTTTATTCTGGGAACTGTTATGTAGATATGCAGCTCAGCTAATTGTTTTTGTTAATGGACTTAGTATACTCGTGGGGCAATCTGAACTTGCAGGATTTAGTTAAAAGTATTCCACTTCTGCCCAGAATATACATTGATGTGTCCAGTGCCAATATAGCCTACTTCTCATATAGTAATGTGTGCTTACTTGGAAGAGCAAATATTGTAGCAAACACTTGGACTCATTAAAAAAAAAAAAAAGTTTAGTAGATTGTGGGTTGTTTTCTTGGTT
>JMFS01122033.1:0-29102 GCA_000699545.1 Podiceps cristatus
TATAAAACAAACGATGCACAATTTCTCAACAACCAACACAGCCCGCCCCCAGCAGCAGTCAGGGAGCAGGGATATTCCTCTGCAGCGATCCCAGAACAGCAAGTTCCAGAGAGAGCATGAGGGAACAAACAGACGAACAAATGAAGAAACAGGCCTGAATGAAAAACCAAAAAAAATGAAAATAAGTTAACAAGAAGGGCACATGAACAGAACAGGAACCAAACAAGTAACAAGAGAAAGGGGGGTGGGGCAATGGCTGACCATTACTTATACCGGGCATTATGTCTATGGTATGGAATACTCTCTTTGGCCAGTTTGGATCAACTATTCTGTCTGTATCCCTGCCAGGTTTTTTTGCACCTGTATATTAGCAAAACTTGGGAAACTGCAAAATGTCCCTGATTGTTTAGCAGCAACAAACAGCAGCAGCACACTATCACCATTTTTCACATACTAAATCCAAAACACAGGAGCTGCTGAAAACAAAACTAGCTCCTTCCTGTCTGGAAGGTCAGGGTGTAGGAAAGATGGAACTAATGAGGAAAAAGTAGTCAGGGGAGGATTGTTAATCTGAGAAGACATAGGTATAGAAACTGAGGAATTAAGGTAAATGAGGGAAGAACAAGCATGGGAAAATAGAAAGAAAGGAGAAAGGATCTGATTATGTGCAAGCAGGCTCTGACCAAACCTTGTGCCTGATCTGTCCTATCTTCTCTTTAAACTCTATTTCTTTTTTCTGTGTGACCTCACATGCTATTGTGTCTGTCTGTGGGTGAACTTTGCCAGCAAACTTCAAGTCAGACTAGTTAGAAGGAGATCAGTATCTGGAAAGACCCAAAAGTCTGAGACAGTGACTAGACAAGGTGCTTGGGATTCAGGCATGGACTTACAGTCCACACCAGTATTCAAGACACCTGTGAATATGACAATGGTTGTGAGCATGTGTGTGTATCTGCACACCTGGAATAGCTGTTTGGCCTTGCCAGTGGCTGGGCCTGGGAATAGGGAGCTGCATTGGCCTTGTGTCTGCCAGATTAAAATGGGAGGGATGGGATGGGATGGGAGGGGAGAAATCCCTGGGGTCTAAGACTGTACCCAAATTGATCCCAGTATGCCAAAAAAGGAACCTCTCCTGCCTCCTGAAACACAAGGAATTTGACTTGCCTTCATACAGATGACAACAAATTGGTGGTAAGCAGTTGATAAGCTTGTAAGCATAGGGCCCTAGACAGAGTGAAGGAATAGGCCAACTCAGACCTCATAAAATTCAATTAAGAACAATGCACTGTCCTGAGCCTGAGCCACAGTGATTGCCTGCTAAATACTGACTGACCAGGGAGCAGCTCTGCTGAAAAGTACTTGAGAGTCCTGGGGAAGTGTAAGCTGAACATGGGAGAGTGGTGCTAACATTATGGAGCATATCAATGGGAGCACAGCCAGTAGATCAAGGGAAGTATTTATTCTCCTTCTTGGACTGCAGCTGAAATACTACACCCAAATCCATCCCTTGACCCAGCCAAAAAAAACCCAAACCCAACCCAAACCAAAATCTTGGAAGTCCAATAGAGGGTCACCAAGATCATCAGGAATTTGAACACATAATCTATCAGGAAGGGCTGATGGAACAGGGATGATTCAGCCTAAAGAAGAGAAGGTTTTGGGGACACCCAAATGTAACCTTCTAGTACTCTCTCTTTCACTCACACACTTTCCGGAGAAGGATTTGCATCACTGTAGCCCCTGCTCTGATACCCTAGACTGAAACCATATATTTTAGAATCTAGGGGAACAGTTGAAGAGTGGACATAACAGCAGGAAAAAGGATAGGATGCATGTACATTAAAAAAATAAATTAAATATTATTATGGGGACTTTTTTGGCATGTTAATTGTTTTTTCTTGCTTTTTCGGCAAATGAATAATAATAATTCTTTAATTAGACTTCTAAGATTCTAGTTAGGGAATAAATGATAAAAGCAACCAAAAAGACAGGTGTATAAGTACACATTTTCTAGAAATATGAGAATGTGTAGGTTTTCTGAAAATATGTCATTGAAATACCATATGATATTTTAAGATGTTGACCTCTGTTCCAGAATTTAAAGAAAACCTTTGTTGCAGAAGTATAGTATAAAAAATGAATAAAAATTAACCGCCTTTATAGAATGTTGAAGTTGTAAATAAGGACTTCTACAATAGCCCTGAAATAGATTACAACTGTTCATATGTTCCTTGAGCTATTTCAAACAGAAAGGCAATGATCACTTCAGCTGTGAAAACTCTGTGGAGAAGAGCTCAGAGGAACCTACCAGGACTGTGGATACCTTTATGAATATATTATATCATCATTATATCTTTATTTAGGAGTTATATGGAGTTTAGTCAGAACAGCTAGTGTCTGACAAAATGTATTTGTTGTTTAAAAAGTGGCAAGATGTCTATGAAAAAAAATTATATGAGTTAGTGCTTAAGTATTGTACTGGATGCATGAGAAATTTACCTCATTTTTTGCTTCTGCCATAGAATTTGTGTGTAGATAGCTATTATAATTAAATTATAGTTGTATAATTTGCTCACTTGGAAAATGTCAAAAATATCAGCTTGGAAATCTGTTACAATACCTCCCCTCCTGATTGTTATTCTGTAGTGTTCCTCACAATCTTACTGGTCTTCTCCCAGTTCTTAGAGAATGTCTCATCCTAATGTTGAATGATGAATAGAAATATTACATAATCATACACCTCAAAATCATGATAATTAATGAAAAAGCAGTTTTAATAAAAAGTGTCTTGTTTTTTTTCTAAATCAAAATTCATACTTAATCTTATTTTACTGTTTCATTTCCTCATTATTATATTTCTAAGAAGACACAAAAATAAATGCCGCAGTGTTTTGCTATATGCTGCACAGGAGTACACTGCCATGTCTTCTGTACTATGTGCAACAAGTACACAGACATACCTGTCTTGTTCCACAGACAGGAAAGGCTGATAGACTCATAATACTGAACTTAAAATTCTACTTTCACTCTTTTTCTCTGCAAACTGTCACAAGGCTGAATTTCGCAGGTCATTTTGCCTTATTTCATAAATAGATGTCCCATTTTGTGCAATTCACTACTTCTCTTCCAAATATTGTGTACAGCTATAATTCTTGATAACAGTAGAAAAATCACTTTAGTATTTCATAATTATCTTGGCAGACGCATATGTAAAGTGGATCACTTTTGTGATCTGATTTAATACAATAGTTGTATCAAAGTCTTACAGAGGGGGAAAAGAACTCAGCAGCCTAAGTCTGGTACCTCCAAAGGTGAAATGTGCTGGAAAATCCATATATGTGCTGTTCTGAAAGCTGTTGAAATTGTTGACTTGTTATATTTTTCAGTAGACCGGAGTATATGATGCTTTTTTATGAAGACTGTCTTTTATATCTTCCAGATCAGAGATAAACTTCCTGTCTCACTTTTAAGCCTGGTTTCTTGTCCTGCGTTATGTGTCTGAAGAGACAAACAGAGGTGAATGGGAGGAATCATAGTGTTTTATCCTCAGTTTAATTTTATTTCTAAATTTAACCTTACACAGTTTTTCTATTTCTGTTATCACCATGAAGATTTTTAATCAGCCCAAGAGAAATATAGAAAGATGACTTATATGGTCCAGTAACATCCCTTAAGTTTAGGTGTGTTTGGATCAGTGAAAATAATAATAATAATAAAAGGTACAGATGAGATCAGGAAAAGTAATAATAAAGATAACCTATGTGCATTACAGTTCTATAGAGGCACAGAAAAGATAGACATTTTCCAAACAGTATAATCAAATGTAAATCAAGGTACTTTTGCTTTGTGAAACAATGGAAGTGTCCTGCTTCTTGCTGGGATAGAGTTAATTTTCACAGGAAGTGGGGGGGAGGGGACACAGGCAGGATAGCTGTCCCAAACTGGCCAAAGATATATTTGATACCATAGGATGTCATACTCAGTATATAAAGGGAGGATGGTACCCGGGGCTGGGGGTGAGGCGGGATTGCTGCATCGGGTGCCAGGTGGTGAACAATCTGTACTGTGAAACACGTGCCTAATATATTCTATTATTGTTTGGTTGTATTTTCTTTCTTTCTTTCTTTCTTTCTTTCTTTCTTTCTTTCTTTCTTTCTTTCTTTCTTTCTTTCTTTCTTTTAACTGCTTTTATCTTAATCCATGAGCTTTTTATCTTATTTTCTCCCCTTGTCATACTAAGGAGTGAGAGAGCAGCTTAGTGGGCAACCGGTGGCAGGTGAAGGCCAACCCACTACAATCCGATAGTCATAAGACCCTAAATAGCAACCCTTAAATAGCAGACCACAGCAATCCTGTGGTCCGAGACAATGGGGAATTTAAATACATAGGATCACACAATTTGGCAAGCAGAAATACTATCCCCCTGAAATGTCAGGTCTAGGTCTAATAAATGACAAAACTTGTCCTATTCTGGAAGGATTCTCACAAGTTTCACAGCTCTGATTTTGAACTAAGGTTCTCTTCACCTTAAGAACTTCTGCTCATTAAACTTCATCCTTGAGTCATAAGGTGAAAACTAGTATCTGAATCTTCTCATAAAAGATCTCAGCAAAAAAGGTCAAAAATGTGCAAAGCCTCAGGGGAATGTTATTTCCTGGACTTTATATTCATTAGAAAGAAACCTGCCACTAATAATTTAATTCCCTACCAACACAATATAGTACTTTGTTTAGTCTTTTTGTTTACATTGACTAAAGAACATACAAATACATATTTTAATTGTGTAATAAATAAACAGTTAAGGAGAAACTCACTTTAAAATGCAAAGAAATATAAATAAACTGAAAGGTACAATCTTCACAATGTGCACTGATTTTTCTCAATAATAGGGTGGATCAGTCATTTGAATGTGTACTTTTATATGAATATAGTAGCAACTTTTATTGCATGGCTGCTGAAACACAACTAATCTGATACACCATTTGCCATTCTCCTGAGTAGTCGTTTGTTATGCCAGCTGCAGTCAGAGTTCACAGAAATACTGAACAGTTACCTTCTCCCAAAATCTGAGTCATAGCTTCTCCTGTAGATGTATTTTAAAATGTCTTAATTTTAATGAGGTTTTTAATGCTAAATTAATTTTGCAATTTCCTGCTCATCAAGTTATCAATGTAAACATTATTAAACTATTTTTTCCCATTAGCAATTTTAGCAGTGTGAGTCACTAGTATATTTTTAACCTTAATCATAGAATCATAGAACATTTCAGGTTGGAAGGGACCCCTAGCGGTCATCTAGTCCAACCCCCCTGCAGTGAGCAGGGACACCATTACCTAGATCAGGTTGCTCAGAGCCCCGTCCAACCTGGGCTTGAATGTTTCCATGGATGGGAAATTATAATATTTCTGTAACTCTTGTGACTTTTTTGAAACTATCCAAATTAAGGTGAAGATTATTACTATGTTAAGGAAAGTGACGGTGCATATGAAATAGGCCAGTCTGTCAGCATTGAAAATACACATTTATCTACAAAGTAGGTTCAAGTAGAGTATTGACAATTCTAACTTCTCACTGCCTTACAAATGGACTTCAGTTCATGGTTGGTTTCCAGGGATCAAACCCAAGGAAGAACCATATCCTTGCCCACAGAATAAAAAGAAACATGCCAAAGCAAACAACTAAAATGAATCAGCATAAGACAGAGATTTAACCTACATTAATTGATTTTAAAGAATTAAAAAATATGGAGGAGTTATGCATATGTAACAGTATTAAAATATTACATCATGCTTCTACTATAACTGTCTTTCCTTAACTAAATTTTGTTCTGCATATCATGTATATGTCACTACAAATAAACTTTCCTCCTTAGTTTATTTTGATAAGATTTTAAAAGTACAAGTTATCCAGAACAACAGCTGGTTCAATAATTTATTTTACCATTTTTGTACCTAGGCTGAACTAGATTATAAGGATTGTCCAGAGCTACAGTACAACCCTGGGACCTTTCTGTTGGAATCTATTGTGCATATCAGCTACCTTGATACATATGAGGATGTTAACCCACTGGAATTGTTAGGAGTGTGATTGTTTACACCCTTGACAGCAAAATCACAAGTTTAATTGCAGTTATGCTAGGATACCTTGTTCTTATGAGAAAAACAAGAGATGAAAATAAAAACTAACCCACATAAGTGTAGTGAAAATATTAAAAACAATGCAAAACAATGAAGAATGTAACACATAGCAACAGATAATGGAACAAGAAGCCACAGTAAAACTTCAAAATTTTAAATCTCAGGATTTGAACCCAATTTCAAGAATGCAGGGGACTGAACATATTACATCAACAATTGTGCTTTTGATGAAAAATGTTACTAAAGATGGCATTATTTCTAAAGAATTCTGAATACTTGAATATTTCCTTGAAGGTATTTAGGGTAAAGAGGGTCTAGAGCACAAGTCCTGTGAGGAGTGCCTGAGGGAACTGGGGTTGTTTAGCCTCGAGAAAAGGAGGCTGACGGGGAAGACCTTATTGCTCTCTACAACTATCGAAAAGGAGGTTATAGAGAGGACTTGTGCTTCACCAGGGGCCAACATAAAGAACTCTATGCAAACACATGTAGCATAGGGAATAAACAAGAGGTGTTAGATGCATATGCATATATGCTTGCAGAGCCTTGATCTTATTGGCGTCAAGGAGATGTGGTGGGATGACTCCTATCACTGGAGTGTTGGAATGGAAGGATACAGGCTCTTTAAGAAGAACAGGCAGGGGAGACAAGGAGAGGGTGTCACTCTCTATGTCAGTGACCAGCTGGAGTGCACAGAGCTCTGCCTGGGAATGGATGAGACCGACCAAGGGCTCATGGGTCAGGATTAAAGAAAGGGTAGGGACAGGTAACATAATAATGGGGGTCTCTAAACTGGAGAGACATGGATTTGATGGCTAGACAACTCAGTGGATAAGGAATTGGTTGGATGGTTGCACTCAAAGAGTTGCAGTCAACAACTTGATGTCCAAGTGGAGACTACTTCCTCAAGGGTTGGTATTGGGATTGGCGCTGTTTAACATCTTTGTCATTGACATGGACAGTGGGATGGAGTGCACCCTCAGCAGGTTTGCTGGTGATGCCAAGCCATATGGTGCTGTCAACGCACTGGAGGGAAAGGATGCCATCCAGAGGGACCTTGACAGGTTTGAGAGACGGGCCTGTGCAAACCTGATGAAGTTCAAGAAGGCCAAGTTCAAGGTTCTGCACGTGGGCTGGGGCAATCCAAAATATGGATACAGACTGGGAGATGAGTGGGCTGAGAGCAGCCCTGAGGATAAGGACTTGGGGGTGTTGGTTGATGAGAAGATCAACATGACATGGCAATATGGACTCACAGCCCAGAAAGCCAGCCATATCCTGGGCTGCATCAAAAGAAGCGTGGCCAGCAGCTTGAGGGAGGGGAACCTCCCCTTCTACTCTGCTCTCATGAGACCCCACATGCAGTACTGTGTCCAGCTCTGGAGCCCCCAGCACAAGAAGAACATGGACCTGTTGGAGCTTGTTCAGAGGAGACCACAAAAATGATCAGAGGGCTGGAGCACCTCTCCTCTGAAGACAGGCTGAGAAAGTTGGGGTTGTTCAGCCTGGAGAAGAGAAAGCTCTGGGGACACCTTCAAGCAGCCTTCCAGTACCTAAAGAGGACCTCCAAGAAAGCTGGAGAGAGACTTCTGGTAAGGGCATGCAGTGATAGGAGAAGGGGTAATGGCTTTAAACTGAAAGAGGGTAGATTTAGATGAGATATAAGGAAGAAATTCTTTACTCCGAGGGTGGTGAGTAATGGGAACAGGTTCCCCAGAGAAGTTGTAGATGCCCCAGCCTTGGAAGTGTTGAAGGCCAGGCTGGATGGTGCCTTGACTAACCTGCTCTAGTGAAAGATGTCCCTACCCCTGTCAGGGAGGCTGGAACTAAGATTCCTTCCAATCCAAACCATTCTGTGATTCTATGAGGTTTATGAAATGTCAGGAAAGGTTGAGAGCCCAATGCATCAAAAGGAGAAGACAGGAAGATGGGTGTCAGGCATTATAACTTGGAGAAAATAAATAAATCAGAGGCAAATATTACATTTATAGACTGTGGATTCTTTAGTATACTGCAGTTGTCTTTCTTTCTGTGCTGTACTTCAGATTTGCAAAGGTATAAATATCATAGCAACTTATACTAGGTTTCAGAAATTAGCTTAATGAAGCTTAATTTAGTCATATTAGTTTCCCTGAATAAAGAGGCTAATTTGTAAAACCTTACCTAAGTGGTGATTTAAAGACAGATGATTTTATACTGCATACCTAACTACATAAGCACTTATGTTTGTGCTCAGGTACCATGCAAAACCAGCACACAGGTACGTAAGCTAATAAATTAATGTATATATAATAAATACTAAGAGAGAAGACAAATGGGTTAATTCTAGCAATAAAAAAGAAAAATATATTTTTGGTAAAATAGCTTAAAAAGGTAAGAACACAAGTAACTTTTACAAAGATTAAAAAATGCTGAACAAAACTCATCGATTTCTAGAAAGTATACTGTTCTTACTCAAGTGAATCAGACAATTTGGCTCAAAGCAGTATTAATTTATTGTCCTAAAAGGAAATCTTTATTAGGCTCAAACAAGCTGTCTGATTGCCAGAGAAAACATTGTCTCTTATATATGAAGTTGCTGAATTTATCCTTATTTAGTATTACTTTGCTTCATGTCAGGGACACAAAGTTTCCATAAAACCTATCTAGCTCTTCTAAGGCTATGCATGCCTTCACAATGCAACATTCAGCCGATAAAGTGTTTACAGTATCGGGCATTACTGCACTATTTTTTTTTTCTTTCATATTCCACAACCTGCTTCACATTATAATCAATCTCAGCAAGCCAAAATTCCCTGTAAGTTAACCATTTGTCCTCACCCTTTGCTCCTTGGGCAGTGGAAGCTCCCTAGCTAGTTGTGGTTTATGTCAGGAAACCCATACCTTTATTGTATAAGGAGACAGAAACATTGTCTCATGAACTGATCTCTGAAGGAAAACTAAGAGAACACATCTGAATATGACACGGGACTGCTGTCCCAGAATATCTTGCGCATTCCAGAATACACCTGAGAACATATCTCAGAGTGTAATCTTGGGCACAAACTCCATAGGTTTATGTATGAGAATGGATACTTTCTGATTTACAGTAAGCTGCCAAAGGTCGTTTTGAGATTTTCTCTAGAATCTCCAATAGGCGGTTCTAGAAAGACTATTGAGAGCTCTTGTAGAAATTCTGCCTCATGAAAGGATCTTAAAGACGTCAACAGAGACTCAACTATGGGTCCCAATCTACTCCAACATCTACCCATCCTTCCCACTAATTCTAGTTTTCATAATGTCCTTATGTCTTTTATTTCTTGATATAGTTTAACAGCTCTGATTCTGGTACTATCCAGCATGGATACAGATATGTTTTGCAAGAACTTCTTGCCTACTTCACATGTTCTTCATAAGGCTATTCAGTCTAACTCTTCCAATCAGTCCTCTTAAAACACATTTCTTTTAGGTGTAATTAATGTCACTGCTCTTCTAAGAATTCTCTTCAAAAGTACTGCATTTCTGTTTAAGCTTTTTACCTTTTTTTTTTCTTCTTCTTATTATTATTATCTCAGATGAAATCCACTGGTTCCATTTAATTTAAAAAAACTAACATCAAAATACAGTATTTTTTTCTTCTCTGTTATAGACAGTTCTATCCTTTTGTTCCTAGTAAAAAATTAGTTATGACTAAGTGCTAAAATATCTGTCAGGAGTGGTTTATGTTTAGAAGTTTTACAGACTGAAACAGAGATGGATTAGAAGATCTCCTAAGGTCCTTTCCAAATTGTTTTATTAATCCCTGTATCAAGAGACTTTTATCATCAAGTGATAGCTGTGAAATCCTTTCGAACAACCAACACCCATTGTAACCTTTTCTTCTGATGCATATGACTGTCAATGCATGCTTTGCTCTTTTTGTCTCATAAGGAATTTACTATGTTAAAAGACAAAGGAGGGTCTTTCTGGGAGTGATTACAGGAAATATTTACTTCACTTTCTCCCTTCCCTGAAAGCCTGCACTCTAGATGGGACAGGCTGCGGTGGAACAGGAGGGGAGGTGAAAAGTGGAAACAGATTCCTCAGCAGTAGCCTTACAAATGTTAGAGCATTGGTCATTAGTAAATCAGTACCCAGAGAGACTGGAGTTTCCATCCTTGGAGATATTTAAAACCCAACTGGACATGGTCCTGGGTAACTTTCTCCTCTGAGCAGTGGTTGGATTAGATGATCTCCAGATGACCTCAGGTATCTGTGATTCTACAAAACTGCATGTTTCTTTGGTGAACACAGTCTGATACTGCCTACCTGCACAGGCTGCAGGGGCACAACTGCACCTCCATGGGCTTCTCTGCTCTGGTGCCTGGAGCACTTCCTCCCCCTCCTCATTGGCCTTGGTGTCTGCACAGTCCTTTCTCTGACATATTCTCACTCCCCCCTCTCAGCTGCTGTTGTGCAACAGTTTTCACCCTTTCTTAAATTTGTTATCACAGAGGTGCTGCCAATGTCACTGATTGGCTCAGTTTTGGCCAGTGCTGTGTCCATCTTGGAGACAGATGGAACTGGCTCTGTTAGACATGGGGATGATACCAAAACCTTGCCTCATGAACCCAATAGACTGATGCAAAATAGGATGCCATTAAGTATACCTAGCCGTTATAGACAACCACAAACTAAATTCATTATTTCTGATTCATATTATCTGATTAAAACCCTGCAAAATGCCAGGCCCCAAGTAATGTAAACTGCCAACAGCATACCAATATTAATGTTGTAATATCTCATAAACATAAGTGAAAAAGGACAATTTTTACAACTTTCTCCCTCTACATCATGCAAACAGGATGGCAACAGCAAGGCATCAGATAGAAGTATCATTGCACCAGAAAAGCAACAACAAAAAAATTATATTCTAGAAAAATTCAGAATAACAAATTACAGAGCTATATCAGATGAAATGAATGAAAAAAAAAAAAAAATCAATTTGAACCAAACCATGTTTGCTTCATTATTTTGCTTCAGCTATCAAACCAAATAACTATTTGTATTCTGCTGAAGATAAAAAAAATAAATAAAACTAGGAAAATATTTAGACAAAACCTATAGATCTGAGAAAATTCAAAAATATTTTTCAAATTGAAAAGAGCCCTCAGGACCAAATTTGACAATGTATATTAATACTTACCTGTATTTCATGGAATGTTTTTTAAAACTGTCTTATTGAGAAAAATATGAAAAAGCTGCGTTGTACCCTTACTCTTCCTTCATGGAGAGCAATTCCAGGAGCTAAAGGATGTTTGAAAAGCTAATGAACTCCTCATTGAAATTAAGCGAATTATATTTTAAATCAAATATTCAAATTATAAAGTATTATAATACAATATTCATACTAAATTGCAACTTTTGTGAGATTTTATTAGAGTTTTAAATCCTGCTATACTAGAATAAAACAAAGTGCAAAACAGAGAACCAGCTGGACATATGACAAAAAAACCCAACCAACCAAAAAAACCTCCTACCTGGATATTATTTAATTTCTAATCAGACTACTCCCTTCACCTAATGGTACAATATAAAAACACACCTCTCTCAAATCCAGCTGTACATTGCATGGGAACAACAAAAATTAACTACCTTTGAATAAAAAAAAAAAAAAATCCATAACTCCACATAACTAGCCACCTCTTCTTTTTTCTTCATGCAAGCAGTAACATTTGTGGTAAGGTTCTGAACTAGTTGGCCCATCCTTATCTTCCTGCAATTAGACATCAGGCTGGCTATGTACACGGCAAAGCAGGCAGCAAACAGAGTCTGATGCATTAGCCAGCTCCCAGAATGGCACCAAGCCAGTCTGCCCATGTTGCTTTATTGTATTCAGGTAGCAGATCATCTTCATTCCTAGAAGTTTTGAGTTTGGAAATCTAGGAATATTTGATTTTTAAAGAGAGGCATTCAGCAGTCCACTCTGCCATGGTGTGGAACTGGATAATAATGCATTATAACTGCTTGAAAGTGTGATTTGATTCCTTAACTGTATTTTCTAATCCCTTCTCTAGACTTTGAATCTTAATTTGAGAGATTTCTGTCTACAGGGTTTTCTACACACTTGGTCTGTATAATTTATTTATGTATGGTGAAGGGAAAGATATAAATGGGTTTTAAGCCTGGTCTATCATAATCCAGGGTATGATTCAAAACTTTAATATAAATAATATTTCAATTTTTAAAAAGTCCATAATCTTAGCTAACATGATGGATTAAAAAAACCCTCACATTTTAATTAAGACCCTCTACCTCTAATTCCAGTGTTTAGAACCAGAATAACATTTTAAGGATCTAATTCTTTTCTCATTATATCTAGAAGACCCCCACAGGATATGGTCCTAAATATGTTAAAGTCTTGTTCTTTTTACTTGGCACCTAACAAGCTTTACATCTTCCATTATTATTAAACTTTATTCATACTTAATTGCAGGTTTTTTAACTTCTTTAACTTGCTTTGTTAACATGTCTATTAGAAAGAAATTAGTTGCCTAAAATGTGAACAGAATGTAAATGAAAGTTCCTTTTGTTAACAGTTTGATATAACAGGTTAAACAAACTTTTGTTTAAACATCCAAATATTAACACCAATGCAAGCAGATCACCAAATCCTAAAGTCACATGTGTACCTACAAGATTGCATTTAAAAAATGAACCAATGTCCCAATTAAAAAAAGATAGACATTAGACATAGTCCAGCATGGTATGCATTTGATTTGTTTAGTTTTGTAATTTGGCAGATCATACTTCACATGGAAACTTCATTAACAATTGCCAGTGGTTCTATTTGGGAAGATTAATTTGTACAGAACATTTTGCCTTAATGAGATTCCACGTGAAAATGAACTAAGATCTATTGAGTTGGTACATTTTAATTAGTATTCTAAGAGTTAGTGTTCTTTTTTGTTACTGTTGTATTTTTTGAGTTCCAATATAAATGATCAAATAATGTATAAAGCATACATTCCACTGGAGATGATGAACCTTATCACCTCCTTTTCACTTCAAAATACATGATTTCATTCTCTGTGATATAGTACACTACTAAAAGGTGAAACATAGGCTTATGCCATCTATACTGATATTTCATATGCTAAATTTTACAGAATTCTAAATATCTAGCCAGGAAAAAAAAAAAAAAAAAAAAAAAAAAAGACGGCATACTTTCCTTCCTGCAGGACAAATAGAGAGCATTACCATCTATTATGTAATTGTGTAGTCTAGAACAAAGTTTGACATTAACTAGGCATTTTTGAATGACTGATTAGAACCTCCTTATTCAAGGCATGTGTAAGATTATTTCCTGCTAACTCTTTGGGTAGGAAGGGAGACTTCAGAAACTTACCACTCTCATTGTCCCATAAATAACTTCCCAAAGCAGCAGAACTAAATATTTATGAGTATATTGTTTTATTGTCACTAATCAGGGACAGAAGATTTGAGAACATCAAGATATTCCATGAATTCTTTTCTATTTTATTAAAGTCTATGTTTAAAAATCTGTCAAAATTAATTAAACCACTGATCTTTTAATTTTTAACTAAAAATATTATTGATACTTTCTCTATTATTTGTAACCTAAAAATTTAAACTCAGTCCCTCACAAAATTCCAAACGCCAAATTAAATTTTTCATGGATACATTTTTCTTTTTAGGCATCTTTCATATTACCTATTTATTCTTAGTTTTTTCATTGTTAGAAATAAACTATGAACATGATTGGAATAGAACTTTTAACACTGAACAGAATCTCTTGATTTCAATTCATTACTATTTGGCAAAGTTATGAAAAGTCAGCACTGCACCTTCTCTAGTTTATGAACATTTCGTAGGTTACCTTTTTACCTCTAAGCATCAAATCCACAATATGACTTAAGCTCTGAAGTTGAATTAAAAAAAAAAAAAAAAAAAAAGGTGCTTTTATATGTGATCAGATCTTCTACTGCTCCTACAAGCCTGAGATTTTCAGCATTCGCCTAAAACCATTGGACTAAATCCTATAACTTAAGCAATGCAATTTATACTATTTAGGTACTGCTAGAGAGAATGAAAAATTCAAACTCCATCTTCTAGATATTGGTACTGTTGTTCTGTTTCTCAGAAGAGATTGAATTCAAAAACTTAAAGGCATATTTGTTCTGGTTTCAAATCTTTTATACAAAGGACAAGGTATAATATTCCATTGACCATTGGTGACCACTTATCATGGTTTAGCCACAGCCAGAGGCCAGGTGCCACTCATTGGCTCTCTTGCTTCTCCCTCCCAGAGGGTGGGGGAGAGAATCCTGAAAAGAGAGGAGAGGCAAAACTCAAGGGTTGGAACAACAGCAGTTTAAAAGCACAGCAAAGGGGAAGTAAACAAACAAACCAACCCCAACAATAACAGTAGCAGAAGGCACTTAATGAGTGTGTCACAGCATAGGCCTCTCACCCCAGGAAGCCCAATGCCGACCTGGCCACTCCCAAGCAGCAATTCCACCCCTCCCTGCCCTCCCCCTCTATATAGGGAGCATGGCGGTTACATGGTATAGAATAGGCCCCTGGCCAGCTTTGAGTGAAAATTAACCCTATCCCAGCCAGAACCAGGACATTATCCACCCCTTATTCTATACCATCTATGTCATGCTCAGATCCTAACATTCTGATTACTCACCACCACTTTCCTGTCATTCATATATATACATACACACACAGACATGTTTCCTTTAGTCTATGGACCATCCCTTCAAAAAGCCTATTGAGTTCATTTAGTCCATGACTTTGAGGTCCATCTGTCGTCATAGTCTTGGAGCAGGACAGATGTTGCAGCGTTCAATCAGTCAATGAAACAGGCCTGGGTCTTAGTGCGGTGCGGCAGGTGACACTATTGTGGTATCTGGCACAGCTGGTGTATCATGTCCACGGTCCGTGGGTTGAAGATTTTGATCTCTTGAGGAAGTTGCTAGGCATCAGTTGCTGGGAGCCAGCTTCCATTACCCGCTTCCATTACCCGCTTTTGCCCCATTTTATCAACAGTTCATTCTTTATTAATCTGGGTAATTCTTGCTGTAATAACATTGATCTGGCATATAGAAACCGTACTAGTAATGACATACAGTGACAGGGTTATAGAGCAATTCTCATCATGCAATTTAATTCATTGGCTATTCTCACACAAAATCAAATCCTCTTGAGGTACACATTGGACATTCCCATCCTTTTGCATTACCCACCAGTAACTGTAAAAAGTACACCCATGTCCTTGAGCAAAAGCAATTCCACAGATGGGTTTGCCTTTGCCCAAGGCAAGACTAACCCAGGCTGTCTTCTCTAACATATTCTTCTTGTGCACTACAGGAACTTTACGGTATGTAAAGGTTTTGATCATGTAGGCTCAGCTTGATTGGTGGATCCCTTAGTGTTAACTAACAAGGTGGCTTTTGCTAAATGTGTATCCCAATGGTTGAAGGCCCCATCACCCCTTGCTTTCAGTGTAGTTTTTAACAGTCCATTGTACTGTTCGATTTTCCCAGAGGCTGGGACAGGGGATGTGATACACCCACTCAATGCCATACTCTTTGGCCCTAGTGTTTATGAGTCTTTTTCAGAAATGAGTCCCATTGACGTTACATCTTGCTCTGCCTGGACTGGTCCTAGGGACACTGCATGAACTATCTCCTCTTTAATTTGTTCAAAGGCTTGTCAATGCTTAGGGCCCCATTTGAAATCATTCTTCTTGCAGGTCACTTGATAAAGAGGGCTTACAATAGAACTGTGATTTGGAATATGCATTCTGCAGAAACCCACAACGCCTAAGAAAGCTTGGGTTTCCTTACTGTTAGTTGCTGGGGACATAGCTGCTATTTTGTTGATCACATCTGCCGGGATCTGACGGTGTCAGTCTTGCCATTTCATTACTAGGAACTGGATCTCCTGTGCAGGTCCTTTGACCTTTGTTTTATGGCAAAGCCAGCTTTCGAAGAATTCCGTTTATTTTTTCCCCTTTCTCAGAAACTTCTGTTGCTGTGTTACCCCACATGATGATGTCATCAATGTATTGCAGGTATTCTGGATCTTCACCCTTTTCCAGTGCAGTCTGGATGGGTCCACGGCAGATGGTGGGGCTGTGTTTCCACCCCTGGGGCAGTCTGTTCCAGGTGTACTGGACACCCCTCCAAGTGAAAGAAAACTGGCCTGCACTCTGCTGCCAAAGGGACTGAGAAAAATGCATTCGCAATATCAGTTGTGACATACCACTTGGCTGCCTTTGACTACAGTTTGTACTGAAGTTCACAGCAGCACTCAGTGGTGGTGAGACTTCGTTCAGGCTACAGTAGTCCACCATTAATCTCCATTCTCCATTTGATTTCCTCACTGGCCATATAAAACTATTAAAAGGTAAGTCTTACTGATGACTCCTTTGCTCTCCAGTTGATGAATCAGCTTGTGGATGGGAGCCAGGGAGTCTTGGTTGGTGCAGTATTGCCACCGGCCATCCTGCTGTTCTTCAACTCACAGCAATTCAAAAACGGAGGGATCTTCTGAGAAGACAGGCAGGGTAGATAGCTGTTGGGTCTTCCTTACCTTAAAATTGCTGACTGTTGGCCCTGTTATCCCACCATTGGAGCTCCCAGGCAGCAATCTCGCACCTGGCTGTCAGCTGTAATCCTGCCACATGTCTCAAAGTTCGTATGAGGTCAGGGACCGGGTAGTTTCCGCTTCCTGTCTGAATTCTCACTCCTTCCTTCAATGGTTTTGTTGAAGGATCAGTTTCTTGATCAGACCCTTCCTCTTCTTCCTCCCTTACTAATCTATGATATGGCCCAGTTGTTCTCCTTGTCCATTGTTTTTCCCTATCTACTGAGGTGATTACTGTAGCTGTTGTTGTTTGGGTCCCTATCTCAACCATGGTCTCCTCGGATGCAGTTTGGGTCCCTGCCTCAACCAGTCTGCTGATAATACTGAGCTGTGGCTCGATAGGCACAGGCCAGGCCCTAGTACAGGGCAAGAAGCTGTCAGTTTTCTTTGGGATAGGCAAGGCACCCTTCTATCTGGTAGCACGTTAGTTTGCTGGGGTTGCTTGCCTCTTCAGGTGAAAAGTCCCAGGCTATGGGAGGTGATAAACAACCCAGGAACCTGCCCAAGTCCTTCCACACACCCTGCCACCCAGGGACCAGGTGCCTCAGCTCACGTTTCAGTATCACCTCACCCAAATGCCGTCTTCTCTTACACCAGGATGAGATCAGGTTCCACAAAACCCATAATATGCTGACAGTATTGATGAGTGGTACTCAACAGCTGACATAAAGGCGAGCAAGGACCTCGGAAGCCTGCCTAATATACCTCTCCACATCGATCCTGGGCAGGGAGAAGGAGATGTATTCTCTCACCCTCCCCACACAGTAGCTCACCCAGCATAGCAAGGCAGTGGCAGCCAACAAACTTTCCAACCTGTACAGAAGTTTGTCACTTCATAACTACTACAGCATGCTTAACACAAGCTGTGCTTGTTTGTGCCCTGCTTTGGGTGCCAAAAAGGACTGTAGTGGTTTAGCCACAGCTGGAAGCCAGGCCCCCATGCATCTGCTCCTTCAGTCCCCTCTCCCAGTGGGGTGGGGGAGAAAATTGGGAAAAGAGAGGCAAAACTTCTGGGTTGGGACAACAGCAGTTTAAGGGGACAGCAAAGGGGAAATAAACAAACAAGCCAACCCCAGCAATAACAATAACAGAGGACACTCAAGGGGTGTTTTCTGCTACTCCTGAGCAGCAATTAGCCCCCTCTTCTCCTTCTCCCTCTATATAGGGAGCATCGAGGTCACATGGTATAGAATAGACCTCTGGCCAGCTCTGAGTGAAAATTAGCTCTATCCCAGCCAGAACCAGGACACCATTACAAAATGCAGCATCTCTAAGACTTTCATAAGAAGAAATAATACTCTCTCCCTGATATATGTTGACTATTTTGAGTTATTGTTGGAAAGACCTGCAATGGGTCTTTGATTTTTGCTCCCATGTTTCATTAGATTGTAGTATATTTAATCAGTGATGCTCATAGGTTACAGGCAATACTGGATTCATAGAGTCTCTTTTGAATGTATCTCTCTCTCTAAAATTACTTTTTTGGCCAATATAAAAGATTTCCCGGAATTCACTTCAGAATGAAAGTAAAATTACATTAGTGAAAATATAAACAGGAAAAAAGAAAATGGTTATGTAAATAGAGAGAATGCACATGGTAAAATTTAGTAAGGACCAAGTTGACATCAACATTTACAAATCACTTTTTAATGCAGATGTTGGGATTTTTAGCTTTTGTGAGTTCAAGGACTTCCTGAGAGTCATCAACTTCAGTAAAGCCATTTACTTCATAATTCATTCCAAATTATTCTGTAGGAGGGATATACTTCTCTATCAAATTCTGTAACATCTACCAAGAATCTACCATGAGACTAAGGCCTATTTTATCTTCCGACATTTTCTCAAGGAGTATTTTCTTCATAGACATAAAAGCTAGAAATGATAGCAAATGAGGTTAAGTGCACAATCCCAAGATGTTTAGGAAAAAAATCTTGACAACTGCTCCAATATTTTACAGGAGCCTTCTGTTTCACTCACAGAAATTGAAAAATGCTTGTTTTTCAATTCTTCAAACAAAGAAGTTGTGATCATTTAATTGCATGTTTATCCTTTCCATGTTATTGCAAAACCTAATATTCAAAGAAACCATTTTCTCCAATGCTCAGTTACAATTTTCCTAAGCACTGCCATTTTAAAAATACTTCAAGATGGAAGGATTCAAGATGAAAATGCAATAAATGATGGCATTGTAAAATATTAACAGGAAGAACAGCTTAAAAGTTTCAGCTTGAAAAAGCAGCTGGCGCTTCACAACATGTTCACCTCTAATTAGTTTTTTTTCTCCTGTGATAAAAAGAGTAATTTATATCATCTGTAGGAATGCACCCTGATAACTCATATGACTAAAATCTCCACATCTACATACACAAGTTCATTGCCACTCTGAGTTCTACTTCAGAAATTCACTTTTCACCAACTTCATAAGATAAACGATTCTTCATGTATCTGTCACCAAACAACTATGAGGGAATTTTCATGCAAGGATGTGCTATTTCTGCCTTTTTAAGGTCAATGTTTGCCTTAGGTTCCATATCTTTTCTTTTTCTTTACCTTTCAAGAGTGACTGATCCTCTTTGATCTCTGCTGACGTACCTCCAACATATTTTTTTCACTGCATGATCAGACTTTCTTTTAACATAGTTTTTCAATAACAAATATAACTATGAGTAAAATACTTAGATCATTGTTTTGGAATTATTTTTTCTAAACCTTTAAAAAGTTTAATTTATAGTAATTTTGTTTAAAAATGCTCACTTTAAAAATACATTGCTCATATTTCAGTTATCCAGTACAATAAATGTGGATGATAGAGTGAAAACATAATTAATACAACATATATAGATTAAGTTATATGAATATATTAGGTATATCCACCTTTGTAAAACCTATTGGCAAATTCTGTGAGCAGAGTATTAACCAGCAGCAGATGAAATTGCCAGGCAGAATATGAGAGTATTATTTATGATGTCCCTGGGTAGGGGATGTAGGGTTTTGTCAGGAGTAGGGGACATCGGTAATCCCATTCATACTAAGTGAAAGTTGACTGTATCATTATTACTATAACAAAGACTTCAGCCAAGTCTCTAAATACACTATGCTGAGCATGGAACAAATAAATAGCAAGAGATAGCCTCCACAAGAGGGACTTCATAATCCATCAAAGAAAAACATGGGACAGCCATGGCAAGAAAGAACAATGTCTGGGCAGCTTATGGAAGGTCACACTGCCAGCTCTCTCTAGAGAAAGAGCAGAATACAGGTTGCTCAAGTCCCAGGACCACAATGAATGACAAGAAATACAGAACATAAAGAAAAGAGATTTTAAGTTTCACAAACTTCTCTTGCAAGAATTTTTACCTTTCACATCTCCTTGTTCTCCTTTACCTTCAGTTTTTCTATTCTGTATACCCTGCCATGATGCTCCATGTCAACTGATATTAGGGGCAATGTGATCGACTCCATTAAGTCACACAATGGGATCATGCTCTTCTTGCTTGCTGTCTCATTACTTGCCACCTAAGGAGATGGTATAGGCAGCTTATACATACCATTTTGCCATACCTTATATCTATGGTTTTGGTCTCAGAGGCTGCAGGGTGCCTGCATGGCAGGACACCATGAACTGCCCCATGCTGCTCACAGCCTGTTGCTGCTGACTCTGAAGCTGGTGTAAACATCACAATGTATGTCCTGCATCCACCAGCTCTAATGCAGCATCCCAGACAGAGCTCGTGTGGGTACACATTGCCACCCCAGGCTGTGGGGTGTGCCCTACTATCACACCGGTGTCAGACAGCAGCAGGGATCAGGCCTGTGGGAGGTGTACCCAGGTAGGTGAGCTGCTCTGCCTGGTGGCAAAGCTCCAGGAGTAGGTAAGCAGATTGAGAAGTATCAGGGAAAGCAAGAGAGATGGATCACTGGAGTCACACCCTGCCCTCCCTGAAATAAACCCATCAGGCAGCCAGATCTGGCGGACTCCCTGTCCCCTATCTGCATGGCTGAATATGGTGGTTTAGAGGACAGGGGGCAATGGCAACCAATTGCTGCCTGACGTGGCAGGCATAACAGGCGTGTCTCCCCTGTAACTCCCCACCTTCCCAGGTTCCCTTGTGAAAGAGCTATGATGTTCTCCAAGGGGATCCAAGCAATGACAAAGATGACAGCTCGCCTAGCTTGGAGGTGTCACTGAGGTTAAGAAGGAGTATGCCTCACATGAAAACATCTTCAGTAAAGAAAGATAGATGTGTCCTTGTCATAGGGGACTCCATTCTGAAGTGAGCAGAAAGTCCTATATGCAGACCAGACCCACTCCTTAAGGAAGTCTGCTGCTTCCCTGGGGCTAGGGTTAAGGATGTCCAGAGAAAGCTCCCTACCCTAGTTAGGCCCTCAGACTACTACCCATTAATGATTTTTCAGGTAGGCAGTGATGAAATTACATTAAGAAGTCTGAGGGCAATGAAGAGAGACTTCAGAGCCCAAGGACAGCTCTTTAGGGGATCGGGAGCACAAGTAGTGTTTGCCGCCATCCCACCAGTTGCAAGGATTGATGAAGGAATAAACAGGAAGAGCCAGCAGATCAATGCCTGACTCCAAGACTGGTGTCAATGGCATTTGGTTTCTTTGAGCATGGGCTGCTCAAGACACTAGACCTGCTGGAAAGAGATGGGGAATGACTGTCTCAAAGGTGGAAAAGGATCTTGGGGCAAGAGCTAGTAATGAAGATCTTTAAACTAGTCTCGAAGGGAGATGGGGATAAAACTGGGCTTGCTAGCGAGGAGCCTGGGAGTGGCATGCTGGTACCTGTACAACAGTGTGGCAGTAAGATCTTGTAGTTGGCCATCTCAGTGGAGGAGCGGGATGGTGATCTGTGTGGCACCAAAGATACAAGAGTTGATAGTCTGGTAACTACAGAAGCATCCAAGAATGGTATGGTAGGAACAGCCAACTGAACAAGCGTGCCTAGGTGGCCAAGAAGACCAATGGCATCCTGGCTTGTATCAGAAATAGTGTGACTAGCAGGAGTGGGGAAGTCATCTTTCTCCTGTGCTCGGCACTGGTGAGGCCACACCTCAAGTATTGGGTTCAATTTTGGGCATAGGGAAAACACTGAGATACTGGAGAGGGTCCAAAGAAGGGCAACAAAGCTGGTGAAGGGTCTGGAGAACAAGACATATGAGGAGCAGCTGAGGGACTTGTCGTTGTTCAGTCTGAAGAAATGGAGGCTGAGAGGAGACCTTACCGCTCTCTACAACTACCTGAAAAGAGGTTGTAGTGGGGTGGGTGTGGGTCTCTTCTCCCAAGTAACAGGTGAGAGGATGAGAAGAAATGACCTCAAATTGATCTGGCGGAGGTTTAGATTGGATATGAGGAAACATTTCTTTACTGGCAGAGGCTGCCAGGGAGGTGGTAGAGTCACCCTTCCTGGAGGTGTTTAAAAGACAGGTAGATGAGGTGGTTAGCGACATGGTTTAGGAGTGGTCAGGCACAATTGGACTTGATGTTCTTAAAGGTCTTTTCCAACCAAATGATTCTATGATTCTATGAAAATCACCATCAGCCATAGGAATACATGGTGTCTCTGCTCAGAAGTGTTAAGAATGGTTGCCACTGGTGGGACAAGACATGGAAGAGAGATGTTAGGGGGAATGAGGAGACACATGGAATGGGACTTTGTTGGGGACACAGCTGGAAATGTAATTTTGGAAGGAGGTACTGCATAACAAGGAAGGGAGAACTCTGAGGGACTGCAGCTGTGAGTGACCCATAGAATCATAGAATGGTTTGGGTTGGAAAGCACCTTAAAGATCATAGAGTTCCAAGCCCCCTTACACTAGACCAGGTTGCTCAATGACCCATCCAACCTGGTCTTCAACATTTCCAGGTCTGGGGCATCTACAACTTCTCTGGGGAACCTGTTCCCATTACTCACCACCCTCGGAGTAAAGAATTTCTTCCTTATATCTCATCTAAATCTACCCTCTTTCAGTTTAAAGCCATTACCCCTTCTCCTATCACTGCATGCCCTTACCAGAAGTCTCTCTCCAGCTTTCTTGGAGGTCCTCTTTAGGTACTGGAAGGCTGCTTGAAGGTGTCCCCAGAGCTTTCTCTTCTCCAGGCTGAACAACCCCAACTTTCTCAGCCTGTCTTCAGAGGAGAGGTGCTCCAGCCCTCTGATCATTTTTGTGGTCTCCTCTGAACAAGCTCCAACAGGTCCATGTTCTTCTTGTGCTGGGGGCTCCAGAGATGGACACAGTAATGCATGGGGGGTCCTCCCTCAAGCTGCTGGCCACGCTTCTTTTGATGCAGCCCAGGATATGGTTGGCTTTTGGGGCTGTGAGTCCACATTGTCTAACAAGAGGAGTCTCTGACTCCTCTTGTTTATTCCCCCTGCTACATGTGTTTACATAGAGGCATTTACATTGGGCCCCTGATGAAACCGACTTACTGACTGGAGTGTCTGGAATTCCTTTGTGTTGCTTTTTCGGTGCTCTCCTACTGACCTGAAATCCTTCTCCAGGCTCTGGATGTCTATTTCCTGTGATCAAAGATGCTCTACCGCTTCTCTGACAGATAGATCCCATTAGTCCTCAGCAGACCAGGTTTTTCAAAGTGAGTCCATTGGTCTAAGTAGCTGAACCCCTGGCTGTGGTACCAGTCCTGCCAGCATTTGTTGATTCACCATAGTTGATCGACCCTTTCAAACCCCTTCCCTTTGACTGGGAGGATTGATGAAAAACTGCACTCCAGAGACCCTTACCACTGTTCCCAGGGCTCAGTAATCCTTCTTGATGCTCCTCAGACTGGTCCTGGCTGTACCACTGGTGCCCACATGAAAATAGCAGCAGATAATAGTCAGTAGACTGTATGAGGCTTGGTAGTCTCTCTCTGACACCCCTGATAAGAGCTGCTAGTAAGCAGCACACCTCCCTAGAGAGTGCATCAGGTGGGCAAATGGGTGCCTCTATACCTCTCTGAAGAGAGTTGCCTACTACTACCACCCATCACCTTTCCTTAGTTACACTGGTTGTTATATGAGATGCAGACTGGGCTGCCTTACTCAGCTCCAGCATCTCTCCTGATAGATGAGTCTTTCCTCCTCATTCTCCAGAGCAGTGAAGCAGTTCCACAAGGGCACCTCAGGATTCAGTGGAAGTCTCTTCAATCTGCTGGTCCTTGCCATTGCAAGCTTTACTTCTTCTGCATTACTGTCCCTCCTCCCTTCTGAGTGTGCTAGTGGGGGAGTTTTTGGCAGTTTGGCCATGGGCTATGGGTGCACAGCTGATCAAATTCAGCTTACAAAGCACTTTGCCTTGTTTGTTTTGTTTTGGTTTGGTTTTTTCTCTTATAATGTATCAGTATCATTTTTTCTGCCCTATGAATCCATGCATGTTTGTATTGTAAATATTCATGAAAAAGCTGAAGAGCTGATGAGATATTCTAGAAAACAAATATCAAAATACTACACAAAATTTGACCTCAGTATCATAACCATTTATTTTATAAGATAGTTCTAAGTAGCACCTAACTGTACTTCTACTGAAATGCCTCTAAATCCCTATTTTTCAGATTTCAAACATTGTCTTACTTTTCAGCGTCTCACTGCATTGCGATTTCAGTGCAGTGACACCTCACTTCTGAAAAGTTGCTTGAGTCATTGCTTGTGACTCAGATAATTTGTGTTCAGTCCTATGATTCTCCTACTTCATTTGTACCAGGATATCTGCCTTTTATTTGTCTCTAATCCATGCTCCCCTTCACTTTCACCTGCCTGTTGTGTTTGGCACTAACATCTCAGAGGAAAAAAGGGCTTGTGAGGTTATGGCTGTATGCAAATATGACCCCCCAAGGTAAACAAAGGAAGAAAGCAGCAAAGGCAGCTCCTTGGTTTCCAGTGGATGATTCAAATTCTATCTATAATGCCATCAGAATGGCAAGTTGTTTTAGTAAGTTGATGTTCTGAGGCAAAACGTGGAAGTGAACAAGAATCCGGACTGAATGGCAATACGGCTACCTAGAGATTCCTGTCTATGCAGGTAGATTGATCTTCTAGTACAGCTGTGGTAGAGCTGACTTTTTGGAAACCAAGTTGTGGTTTGGGGTTTTTGTTTGTTTGTTTGTTTTAAGTTTAGAATAAATCTATTTGCACTATTTTTTCTTCTAGATATCACTTTTAATATGCTTATAATACTACTTGAAACTCATTACAAGTCCTTTCACGTAACTCTTACTCACTTTTTTACCCAAACATATACTGTTCTGCATTGACCCTGTTGAACCATAGAATGATAATGATCTGCCTGTAGAGTGTTTCAGCCTGCTAGGATTTCATTACCAGGAGCTCATTTCACAAACAGCCACTGGAAAGGAATGAGAAAAAGACTGAGAATGTCAAAAAGAATTGCCAAACTGCAACGTGGATAACCTGGCTTTATAAAAACGACCAGCATAAGTGCAAGATTTTCAAATATTATAATCGAATTAGTAAGGAAAACAAGTCTTCATTAAGAACCTTAAATGTAAAGTAACTACTGATAATGAACAAAGAAGTTGTCTACTAATACATCTCGGCATGCCAGAGGAATCTGGTCAATGTACAAAATATCTTGACAGCATTTATTCCATTTTAAAATTTAATTTAAAGTATATTAAAGACATTAGTCAGATCAAAATTTAGAAATACATTTTAAGTTGTGTTTTAATGTTGGTGCTAATTGTCCTATTTTAATGTGGTCAATGTTCTTTTTTCCATACATACTCTTTACAGTGATATTAAAAGCTGCATCTATACTAACACACTGATACATGTCCTGTTTTACACAGGATCCTAATTTTCTAGTGGCTCACACTTTATAGTATTTCATACTGAAGCTGTGATCTGGGTTGCTTTCTAACTGAGAGGTATGGTACTTGAAGCAGCAAGAAGTTCTTAATCCATTTGCACCCCAAGCAGGCCACGAGGACACATGGAGAAATGCCAGTAGTATCACTCATATCACTCATGGACAAGAATGCACTAGACCCACTTCTTGCTTGTCTACTTAATATATCGTCCTACTTTCCTTTCTGCTAACATTCAATTATAAATGGCTTCAAAGCTGTGAAAGTCACAGGAATGACCCTGGAGCCTTCCCTCCCAGGTTTAGTGACACTTACCAACAACTACTGTGTCATCATGTTCACATATCTCGGAGACACTCTTCTGAAGCACAGCCTAAGAATAATCTAGTCTGCAGTTTCCCACACAAATTTGCATAACTAGGCTTTGGCTATAGATGACCTGCACACAAGGGTTGGGGCAATTATGTAGCAGCTTGTTCTTCTGGACACTACCAAGGAGAAACATAATTACTTTTTGCTACCCTACATTCTTTCCATGTGGAGAAAATACCTCTTGGTAGCCAGAACTCCATTCTAGCTCTGTCCTGGTTTCAATTGGAATGAAGCTAATTTTCTTTCCAGTAGCTACTACGTTTTGCATTTAGTATGTGAAGAATGTTGACAGTACACTGAGATTATTGGTTGCTGCTAGCGATCAAGGACTTTTTACAGCTTCCCACGTTCTGCTAATGTGCAGGTGCAAAAACCTGGGAGGGGTGGTGGGTGGGGGTGGGGGTGGTACAGCCAGAATAGTTGATCCAAACTGGCCAAAGAGAGTATTCCTACCATGGACAGCATGCTCGGTATAAGCAGGGTTCAGCCGGTGGGCCAGTTCCCCTTTTTTTTCCTTTTTCCCTCTTTTCAATCATTCAGCTCTTTGTTCCCTCACACTCTCATACACAAAGATGTGTATGGCAGAAATATTATGGAACTCATGTATCTAACAGACTTTTGTAGGTGCCGTCTTCATTTCAGGCTCCTGCAATGAGAGTCTCAGGAAGGGAATGATTAGATCTTTTGCAGTGGATGTTTAGGAAACTCTCCCCTCACAGCTTCCTCTCCCCTCGTCCCAGTTTCAGTTGTTGATATTCCTGTTCATTGTCCTGGCATGGTCACAAGCTACCTGCATGGAAGAGAAGTGAGGATTGAACATATTACAGAGGTGCCACAGGATACTCTAGGGTAGGATAGCTCAGACTATCAGACAATAAGAACATGACACACAAATTATTCAAGGCTTCTGACAGTATTTCCTGACAAATCTCTTGATGGTTGTGCATTATTGCAAACTATTCAGTAACAGGAGTACTAACTTCTTTGTTATAAATGTTACACGTATTCTGAAAAAAATGATAGCACAGGGTGATCCAAACACTGCCTCAGTGGAGGTCTAATATTGTTCATAAGACAACAGTAGAAAGCCTCAAATAGGATATGAGCACTGAAAAATCTATTTTTAGGATCATAATAGCATTGTATGAATCAGTCAAAATTAATCACTTCAGAAGCTTTTGAGAGAAATTAGGCCCCATTCTGTTTCCAGATCCATAAATCCAGAGCACAGTTTCTAATTATGTGCCATTTTCTCAATTCAAATAATACATCACTCTATGACTGCAACCAAAACTGCAACAGATAAGAATCTGGTCCATATTATTCCCCAGACCTTACACTTAAGTAATATCCTCTCTATATGGTGTTATCCCAATACTTGATTTTCATTTAAAAAGGTTATTAAAATGTAGTGAACATTGAATTATTATTTCTAATAAACCACAATTATACTGATTATAGTGTCATTATTAAAATAACTGTGACCCTTTGTTAAAGTCACATTATATTGAACACTCAGAAATGTAAGCCTCACACATCATGAATAATGATAGTATGATTAATAATGATACCTTGACTTCATCAGCTAGGTGAATGCAAAACTTAGGATGACTGATAGGAAAGTACCTAAAATAATTCTGTTGTACATTGTAGAATTAAAATCAGTAATGCAAAAAAACTGCTATTAATATCAAGGTAATATAAACTGATGGACACTTTGTAAAATTATTTGGTCAAGCATGTCATGAAAAAAATTTCAATTGCAAAAGCCGAGCATTTTGCAAATTTTGAAAAGGCCTGGTTTAGTTTCAAAAATATTTTTAAATGTTGCTCATCTCCCTCATTTGAGTCTGCTTTTCATTTTTTTTCTTAGAGCAATCAAGAACATGGAAATTACAATTCAGTGTTAATTAATGTTACACTTAGAGTGTCTTCTACCACTGTGGAGTTAAGAAGTGAGCAAAGGGGCATTCAGAAGAGCTGTAACACTCCAAGCAGCTTGTAATGCTGTGACTGCTGAGTGGAACAGACCTTCCTGGTAGAGCTTCAGATTGACTTCTAATAGTCAAGCTGAAAGCTATCCCTGCTCAGTACTTTATATTTGCCTTTCCACTGAATCATTTCACTCTCCTTACTGTTTTTCTACACTCTGCAGTGTTATTTTTGTGTTGCTCAAATTTCTTTCAACCTCTTGATTACTTTTTGATGGAGTCTTCTGGGAATCATGTATTCAGGTGGCAACTGTTAACCAAATCTTAAAATGATAATGAAATGAGACTGTTCCCCAAAAGAGACCTTCAACAGAAGGGTTCATTCATTCCATTATGTTCCTGATAGCTATTTTTCTTAATAATCTTTTAGCTACTATATTAAGCATCAGTCATGTCGCCAAGATCAAATGAGTAAGAGGACCTATTAGTGTAATAAACAACTTCAGCTAAAATGAAAAATGGTCAGCTCATTATAGGTGCACCAAATTAGCAACACTGCTTGGCTACGACTCTGTAAAATTTTTTAGCTTGCAAACACAATGAATGAGTAATTCATCATCTTATGACCTGGTTACCATCAGTGAAACTTGGTGGGATGAATCCCATGATGGAGTGTGGTGATCAATGGCTACAGGCTGTTCAGAAGGGACAGACAAGGAAGGAGGTGTGGAGGCATTGCCCCCTATGTCAAGGAAGGGATGGAGTGTGAGGATCTCTCTCTGAAGAATAGCCACAACCAGATTGAAAGCTTATGGGTAAGAATCAGAGACTGAGGCAACAAAGGGAACCTTGTGGTTGGTGTCTACTACAGGCCGCCCAACAAAGTGGAGCCTATTGACAAAGCCTTTTTGCTCCAGGTGCAGGAGGCACTGCACTCGCAGGCTCTTGTCCTGCTGGGGGACTTCAACCACTCTGCTATCTGCTGCGCAAGTAGCACAGCAAGCTGTAGGCAATCCAGGAGACTCCTGGAGTGCATGGCAGACAGCTTCCTGAGCCAAGTGACAGACAGCCCTACATGAGGGGATGCTATACTGGACCTGATGGTCACCGACGCGTGCGAGTTAATTAGTGTCATTAAGATTAGGGGTAGCCTGGGCTGCAGTGATCATAGGATCATAGGATTGTCAAG
>KL285572.1:0-30213 GCA_000699545.1 Podiceps cristatus
CAACTGCCGCCTCGCCCCGGGTACCTGGCAGGTTTCCTCTAGCCTGTGGGCCACACACCTTGGGCTGGATACCGGTTGCCTAAAGCTCTGGTGGAAATCTCACACGCTGCTTCTGTTTCCTAAATAAATGTCAATAATGTGTCATTTCGAGAAAGGAAGTCGGAAATGAGTGTAAGGAAAGCCTACGCGTGGGTCTTGGGCTTTGGCCACGCAGCCTGAGTGCCAGCACCTTGGCCACACTGCTGTTGGAGACACCCCAATATGGCCGGCTGCTCGTGCTGCCCTTCGCTTCTGCAGAGCTTGCGGGGAAAAGCCTCCGGGTCCCCGTGGTCTGCCTGGCAGCTCCAGCCTCCCGTGCCTGCCCGACTGCCCACCCGAAAGCCCACCGAGCAGAGGCAGGTTCGTGGCAGAGGCCTACAAAGGCCTTTGTAGCTGCTGTCACTCAGGTGCCGCCTGCCAGGCCAGGTGGACTGTAACCGGCTATGAACATTCCAGGTCTGTCTCAGTAACGAGGTAGATAATATCAGGCACCAGCATTACTTATGGCTTAATTAACCTGTCTGGCTTTGCCTTGGGAAAGACTAAGCTTTCTCTTACGGTCAGCTATTGCACCTTGGCTGAGCTGATGCAGTCAACAGCTACAAGGCAGCATCCCTTTGAATTGCTTTTCAGCTACAGCTGATAGTAAAAGGCCTTCAAATCCATTTCAGTGCAGTCAGAAATGTTAGCTTAAAAACATCTGTAGCTGTGGTTTAAATGGCTTTGCACCGATGTGAGGTAGTGGGATTTGTATCATTAAATCTTGAGAGACAGTTTAAAAAAACTGCTTTTTAGGGCCTGAGGTATCACAACCAGATGGTGTAAATGGTGAATTCAGCCCCAAGGCTCCTTTTTCTGTGCTTCTTGAGGAATAGTACTTGACCTGTACTCAGGTGCATTTTTATTCCGCTCTTGAATATTTCACCCGTCTGCTCAGCATGGTGAGGCATTAAGTCAGGCTCAGTACCAGGAGCTGACACAGCCCTCATTTAAGTAGAGCAGCTGCATGGGACTATGTACATCTCATTGGGTGATGTAAATGCAATTCCTATGTGGATCAGTAACAGGACCATGTAATCAAATTCTCACTTAATAAATTAATTTACTAAACTGCTATAACATCTTGAAAATCCCACGATGTGGAAGAACATCTAACAATAAATGGACATGTGAGCAATCCAGCCTTTCTGAACACTTAGCATATCTAGCTGTTATGAACTAAAGGCTGTGGCCTAGTTGTAAGCTCAACAAAAGATTAAACCTTGTGGTCTACATGATTAAAGAACAAGAAACTTGGCAAGTCAAAAGGCTCAACAGGATGGGAGACAAGGATATCACTGGCATCCAAGGACATTACTGAGCTTTGCAAAGTATTTGGCAACTAGCCTGAAGAGTGTGTGAGCAGCTTGTATCAACCAATCATTATAACCAGCATATGTGTGTATAGGTTTTTAGGACCTATTAGATTATGAGAAAAAGAGTTATGTAAGCTAGACTGATTATAAAAGCTTTATTGTGTGTATAATAGAATGGCACTACCTTGATCATATTGGTCGGCATGGTTTTGTCCGAGCTCCCACACCAGGATAATTAATAAATAAGCTAAGAGAGTTCAAAGAGGTAACATGGAAAAGCTGATCATTGACATCCAAAGCCAAGTATTGATACCCATTTTCAGCTCTGAGGATGGTCATAGCTCTGTAAAACAATATTTCAAGATTCTGAAATGTCAGTTTGTAACTTTTTCACTGCTGAGTGACGCATATGTGAGGAAATGAAGACAGATGTCATCAGTTACCTTGCTAGAAAAAACAGCTTGATATACTAGGTATAAAAATGTAGCTGAATACAGCTGTCTGCAACCTCTTTTGACTTATCTGTGAGCATTTCTGGATAAAATGAAGTTTACTGAAGAATAGTAATAGAAGATCAGAGAGAAAAGTTTTTTAATCAACTGTTTAGAAACCTGAAGAAGTCTTTTATGCCAAATGAAAAGACTGAGGAGAGGTCACTTCTCAGTTCATGGAGAGCATGGGGAAATCAAATGCCCAGTTTTCTATCAATGCTTTGATATCTATTCTGATTTACAGCAAGTTTTCTGTCAGTTCTGTGCTTATATACATATATGAAGTCAGGGGCAACAGTGAGCACATTTTTATTTTTCTGTTTATTGAGAGTTAATGAAATATTTGCCTACGTTTTCAACTGAACAAGCATACAAAATGTAATAGCTTTGTGTGCTAGTTCATAATAAAATTCTGCAAAGAGTTCACATGGAGGCAGTACCTCTCCTCATTTGTTCTTTTTTTTTTTTTTTTTTTTTTTTTTTAATTGAGGAAGATCATTTGTTTGTGTAGGAACTTCACCTGCTAAGACAAGCACATGCAGAAAAGCAGAGCATGCCATTAAGTTCTGCAGCTCAATGCTTGTAAGTCAAGGGTTTTACATTGCAGCTGCAAGTGTGAGAGGAAGCTGTCCCTCCTTGCCCAGCACAGTCCTCAGCAGCATTTGCTTTTCCAGTTTTTGAGAGAACCTGTGGACTGCCACGGGGATGACAAACTTACATTGCATTTGGCGAGTGTGTTATTTGTCAGGACTACTTGATACGTGAGGACTCAGAGGTTGGGCACATTCCTACTGGTAGCACAGCAGGGTGTCTGGCTGTTTTCCCTGATGAGATCTGCAGGCATCACGTTCAGCCAGCTGGCAGGTCGCGGAGCGGGACAGAAGCCACGACACCTTGCTGGTTAGAAGTGCGAGTTCCCCTGCTCCTGGGGAATACTGGGAAATGATACATCAGGTGAGTGTCATGTGCAATGCATAAGGCTTTGCAGGTCTGCAAAAGCCATCCCTATCTCTATAGGTCAACAAAACAGGAGAAAAAGCTCATGTCAGCTGCAGATGAGTCATTTCCGGCAGTTGACTACCTCTGCTCCAAATCTGCCTTTGTTACCCTCTGCATGTGCACGTTGTTCACTCTCCATTCCCTGTTTTTTTAGGCTATTTCCAGTCTGGTTTCCTTCCTCTTGTGCACTGGCTTTCTCTGTGGTCAGTTACCTCTCCAGTATGGGTAGGAGAACTTGCTTCTTGTAAATGCCAATCAAAGCCAAAAAACAAGATAACATGAAGACATAATCTTTACAGAATCTCACTGAGGGCTGTTAACAGATTCTGTGTATCTTTACCATATCCAGTTAAGAAATCTCATGCTTAAGTGCATGCTTCTTTTTTGTGTCCTTACAAGGAGCTCACTGCATAGCAGCTTGAGAAATACAGGGTCATTGTTAAAAAATATCACTTAAATAACAGGCATTGGCAGAAATCCCAACCAACTCTTTAGCCTGTCCCCCTGGTATCACATACCTGGCTTAACTTGGTTCATGTGACAAATGTTTGACAATTACTGCTTTTTCATCATGATTTACTTTTAAATTACAAGTAAGCAACTGCAGTATAGTCAGCATAGAGTGGTTTTATGACATCCAGTACCACATACCAGAGGTAGCTTGCTGGTTTTATCAAAAGGTGTGGTGTAGGTGTCATTGGTTTTCTGTTTGTTTGGGGTGGTTTTGTTTTTGTTTTGTTTTGTTTTTCCCTGATGGTATTTTCCTCTCTTTATCTCAGTCCTACACCTTTGTCGGATGCACAGGGGATCGCTCCACCTAATGTGCATCCGGCGCCGTGAATAAAGAATGCCTGCCTTTTAACACTACATTGGTGTTACGAGGTTTAGTCCTGATTTCGGTGACACCTTTGAACACCAATTCTCTTCCCCATTGTATTCCACCTCCATTTGCAGATGCATCACTCTACAGTGTTATACCTTTCTTTACTGCATTTTGTGTCAAGTTACTGCAGTTAGCTGTACCTGATACTAATATCCCAAGTGTCTTCTATTTATCGGTCACTGCAGGTCTGAAAACCATCAAGAATTTGGCAAGGGAAAGTAGAAATCACATAGTCAATATCTGAAATACTTCACCCATATTCTGTCCCTCTTTCCCCTGGTGGTTTTCAATTGAGAAGAGGAGAAGATACGAAGCAACAGATACACCATACTGTCATATTTAAGGCCACATGAAACAAAATACATTTTAGTGCTTCCAAATGATTCTGAAGACCAGTTTATTTCCTGGAGTGTAAATGCAGTCAGTAAAAAGAAAAAACATCCAAAGGATGCACTGAGTGCCTGGAAGCTTGGCTTTTTCCATACAACTATGTTAGTTGACCTAATAAAATCCAGGGCTGTCTGCAGGTATCACCAACGGAGGCAGTTGCCTTGTATGACAGAGTAATGGATGAGGGAAGTCAACAAAATCCCAGCAGTGTCAATAAAATACCAGCAGTCCCAGTCCCAAAATCCCAGCAGTCAACAAAATCCCAGCACTTTCAGTCAGGCTGTTCCCAAGACACACTTCCCCGAAGCATTTCACAATGCTCCTGCTGCCCTGATCCCACCTTCATCTTTCATTCTCTTGCTGCTAGAAATGCCAGGTCATGAAGTCTCCTTTTAGGGCTGCTTTCTCTGCTGGGGGAGCAGGGCTGGGGAGGGACTGGAGCGGGGACACATTGTGACTAGTTACTGTAGATAAGCCACTTCCTTACCTTTCCTTGACACCCTGAGTAACAGGGGGTTAATGGTGTCCAGGGGGAGCTACACATTGCATTCAGCCTGATAATGTATCATAAATATTGTGTAGCTCTCCAAGTTGTTCCCTTTTTTTTTTTTTTTTTTTTTTTTTTTTTTTTTTTTTGTGCTACAGTGCTGGGAGAATGACAGCGTGTGCAGTCCCTAATGGCAGACTGCGTCACGTGTTATGGATGGCTGTGTCCCAGCCACATCAGCCAAGTGCTACAGAAACCCAGGTTTCAAAAAAACACCCAACAAACCCTGCAAAAAACACAACAAGATTTTTTTTCTGACAAAACAAAAGGATAAGACATGAAAGGAAAAAAAATCCCAAACCCAAACAACAACCACACACATCCTCCCCACCAAATTTTCTTTCCTTCAGACAGAAGAACAGGGCATTTCTATCCTCTCTCAGGTAAACTGGATTTTTTTTGTTGTTGTTTTGGATTTTTTTTTTTTTTTTGGTCTAAAGAGCTAGTTCTGTCCAGACCTTCATTTCTTCTTTCTCCACATGGAACCATTTTAACTCATGAGGGTTTAAAAGTTCATAACCGTGATGCTCTATCTCAAGCCATTAGCAGAACTTCACTTGTGAACCAAAACGCCAGGTTCAAAGAGCTACCCCCTGGATTTCTTATCCAAGCAGGTTCTTTCAGAGAACACCATATTCAGTCTTTTGCTCAGTGTGCTCATGCTTTATATTAGACTAATGTGTATTAAACTTTAATCTCAGTTGTGGGCCAATCCTGCAAGGTCACTTTTATAACATCCACTGGTTTCCTTGTGCAGTCAGGACCATGATACATTGTTTGGAGCTGGTAACAGAGAGGTGTGACAAAAAGAAATTTCTGTCAGTGACTCACCCTCATCAATTTCAAGCTTTATTTGAAAAGTGCCCAAAAAGTGACAGTGTATATTTTGACAAGTTTCAGTACTTTATTTAAAATAATCAGTTCCTGTGGAGTAATGAGACTTTTTTTTTCCAAATGTTGCAATCTGAAGAATGCAGGAAGCTTAGATGATGTATCTTCACTTATCAGGGCAGAAAACATCTCTTATTGCAGACTGTTGTTCATGAGAAGTAATGTATTTTATCTAGTATGTGGCAGAACTTGAGAGCTAGACTTTGACTACCGATGGCATCAAGGATTATCAGTCTAGTTTTAGGAGTTTCACGTTGCTTCAGTTCTTCATTTTAGGTAATTTCCTACCAGACCTTGGCTTTAGATAGTTATAAGTCTCCCTAGAGAGGATCATGTATCTGAGGTCATAATATCTATTCCTGGTGCTTTTTAATAACATTGCTGAGTCATAGCAGTGACTATGAGTTATCAGATATGCAAAGCAACTAACATGCACAAGGTCCCTAATTTTTCTAGTGTTATTAGATTTAGTCCGTTTTTCATGTGTTTTGTTATTAATCAAGGCACATGGACTTTAGCAGAAACATTCTGTATCTTCTAGTTCATAAAATCCCATGTGTACATTTACCATGTATTAAGATATAATTATGCAGATGTAGGATTTCTTGGGCTTGAAACAAAAATAGAATCTATTGATCTAGGTGCATTTTGAAGAAAAACATATGCTGAATCACAAATACAGTTTATATACTGAGTAGTTTATGGACTTCATACTTGGCATATAATTTGTATCTTAACGTTATATTCGCATACCAGCAAATCTGTATCTATTGTACATATTCAGACCTTTTAAAAGACATGATTCATCATTCACAAGCAAACATTTTCCCAGTAGACATGTAACAGCTGATGTTAGCCACTGCTTTTAAGGTTCTTACAAATTTTAACCAACTGGTCTGTCAGCAAGAAATGCAGTAAAAAGAGCTGTCTTAGGAGATTCTTAGTTAACATCTCCAGCTCAGTGTTTGTCAGTATATAGGCATGCTAGGGTGAGATTCTGTATTTTTCAAAATTTTCTGTATTTTTTTCAAAGCTGTTGATTTCAGTGAGGCTATGTGATATAAATATAAGCAGAACTTGAGTTTTGTCTATGACAGGAAGTATTCCCTTTTTCAAAAATCTGAAAAATATATGTGGTGGAGTTTTACATCAACTATTTAAAAATATCAAAGCCTCTGATTTTCTATTTATTTATTATAGAGTATTGAGCATTACTCCACTGAAATAGCTTCTTGATACCATGTCCTGCTTATTGCAATAGAGGAATTTGTCTTCTGTGGAAAATATACTAAATGTTTTAAGGTAGTCTGTTTTAGGGTAGTTTGTTCACTGCCTGGAATATATACAATTTATTACAGAGTCATATCAGTGTGTGTTGCAAGTCTTCAACAACGAGCAGGTCACCTTGAACACATTATTTAGTGTCTAAATCATAGCCTTTCTCTCCTAAATCATTAAGAAGTAGAACTATAAAATTCAGTGGCAGAACAGGGATCTCTTCTTGGGTGTCAATTCTAGGCATTTTTTATTCATCTGATTAAGATTTGATGACAATTAAAGTGGGTTAATCCTTTTTCTATTTTTCTTAATATGAAGGTTTAGTAGGCTAATTGGTTTCCTTGTTTGTTACATTTTCAAACAGAAGATTCAAAAGTGAAAAATTACCCAAGGGGATCTAGAAACTCTTGTATGGTTTTAGTAACTCTTTCCTGATGGTTATGTGGTTGGAAGATAACCAGGTCCCCTAACTGTTAAAAGGGGCACTCTAGTTTGGGCCGCGAGAATCTTCACTTCCGTTACAAGGATTTTTCAGATACCCTTTACCTGGACTTCTGCTTCCTTAACTTGATGTCTGCTCTGTTGAAAAGACAGCTAGAAGTGCTACAAAATGGAAATGCTGAGTGAACGGAACATAGCGAGCAGAACCCTCATAAGTTTCTCATAGTTTTTTTTCCCCCTGATGATGCTTTTCTTTCGTTGTACAGACAAATGCTTTGTAACATTGAAAGGGAGCACCAGACACTAAGTAAGGGTCTTCACCAGCTATGGACTAGCATCTTCTCTGATAGATCTCCGGCCATGGCAGGTGCCTAGAGAATTCTGTATTGAAATACCTGCAATTGTCCTGTATTAGTTCAAAAGAGATTAACTCAAAATGTAAAACTGAGCCCTAATTTCTAAACACAGTTTCTCTGTTTATATACAGGAATATATTATTGCAGAAAATGATCTGAAAACATTGAGTACTAACGCTGCCTGTTACAAGAATTGTTGTGCATATATGAAACACAACAAAATGATCAGTTTTTCCTGTGGAAATAAGTTCATAATAAGAACATACAGGAGAATTCAAAGCAACCACCTGAAAAGAGTGGAACAGTGAGGTGGAAGAGCAAAAGCACAGCTCTGAAGGCTGGGTTCAGAGCCACTGAATAGCAGACTACTCTGCTCTCACTAACCTAAAAAATACAAATTATTATGCACATCTGCTTAAAGGAAAAATGGCACTGAAATATTGTACCCAGCGGTAGGGAGCACAAACAAACCCAGATGACTTGATTTCAGATGAAGCTCTGCATGTTGAAAGCAAACAAATTTAAATGTACAAATGTAGTCAGCTTTTCTGTTTTACATCACTGTTTAGAGCTCTGTAAAAAAATCTTTCCAATGCACAATAAATTTGCTAAATCAAAAAAAGGACAGAGTACTAGGTAAAAAAAAAAAAAAAAGTTATTTTTTTAATTAACAGGATACAGGATTGAATCTTACAAGCTATATTGTAACGTGTTCCCAGAAAGACAAGGAAGGAAAATTAGAAAACATTCACAAAGGTCATAGCACTAAAGGGCTGTAGAAAGGTTGGAATTATTTGTATTCATTGCAAAAAAAAAAAAAAAGAAAGTGAAAAGACATGTTATGCAGTTGGTAAAACAATTTAGCAAAACTGTACAAATTTGCCCTAGCTGAGGCTCTCAGTAATTAACATGAGTGAGGAGTCATATAGCAAAGTAATTGGTGGAGTATGTAACGTCAGAAGGATAACTGTGCTTCATTGGGCAGCTAAGGTGTGGAATATTTTAATGCCAGATTTTCCCTGATCCAGCCCCAGGAGTCCACATGCCCAAGCTGAAGACTGTCAGTAGCTTGCCGTAGCCCATCCTCCTCAGTGGGATGCCTCCCCGCCCGCCCCCCCACACCAGTGACTTTTATCATTGATCACTTCTGTTCATAGGAAGGACCCCTGTGGCCAACATTCCTACTCACTGTTTACCACAGGACATATTTTCCAGAGCAGATGGGATAAAAGATGCTCCCAGCTTAAATAAATATGTGGATACACACTAGTAGGCAGTGTGGACAAAAAGTTCCTGGTCTTGGTCTGAAACTGCATTGAGACTTGCACCCGTGGAGAACAGAGCAGGGTGAATGTCTGCTGGATGGAGTGTATAGCATCAACCTAAAATACAGCATGAAAATACCTCACTGGAGCTGTGCAACAGCCAAACAACTCACCCTCACTTATGAGGCTTTTCATTTTGGTAAAATTAGATTAATAAAAAAGGCAGCATAATAAAGGTTTAGATCAAAGAGGCGACACACAAGCTTGTTGCCCCACGTATGTACTGCCATACAGGGAAATAATAGTGGATGATGACACCGATTCTTTGAAGGAAGCTACTTTCAAAATGTAGTGAAGTTTTCCCCACAAATATAACTGTGAAGGTTTGCAACAAGAATATGAATGTGGCAAAACCTTAAAATAGCCTATAGAGCAGGTTTGGAGAGGAAAATGTATGTATGCATGTTGATTTTATAATCAAAGATTCACTTAGAAAAACACTTTGCTTTGACATCATTATGCAGTGGTTTAGGACACCAAACCCCCCCAAATATCTATAGCCATGCAGTGGTTTTAACTTTCAGTGAGCTTTAACTGTGACATGAGTTAATATGCTTTTTATTTTTTTTTTTTTAAATATCCTTATGCAGTAAAGTACTACTAGCTGTCCTAACTATCCAGGAGGCACAAGTCTTTGAGACCTAACCATTTATTTACTCCTTAGAACTGGGAATTATACCCCCATTGAAGGTACTGAATACAGCTTGGCTGTGTAGCCCAAGGGATGAGCACTGGCGACTTAAGGTGTTATTTGCAAATTCACAGCTTTGGTGAAGTTGGCTTAAAGGAGGAAACGCACAGAGCTAGGAAGGGCAATAGCTAAAGAAGCACTCATGAGGAAAAGATGTCGTTATCATGTTAATAACTAAACAAGCCACCATGTAATGAACAGTATGATGGGAAAAGTGTAAGCGAGGAAAAATCCTGTTTTGTTTCTCATTCCCCTGTACTGTTTGGGGAAACGAAATTTACTGCCTTCTGGATAAGTAAGCTGGATTTCATCAAAGAAATATCAATTTGTACTGCCATTTCTTCTCAAACAGTATTAAATCTGTAAGGCCTTGGATATTTAGTAACACGTGAGACCAGAAGAACTGAAGTTTCCTGTCATTTTAGGTCAGATAATATTGTATATGACCTACCACCTACTCCTTCTTAAAATAGAAAATCAAAATTTATTTAGCAGTTTATATTATGATTTGATTTTTAAAATTTTGATTATTTCCCACAGAATCCTATTTTTAATTTCCAGCCTTCTCTATATAATGTCTTGTGAACAAGGTATTCCAGAATGAAATGACTCAGTTTAACTGTTAAATGAAATAAATAGTGCTTTACTTTTTATTTTGTCAGAGCATTCCCATTTGACTTCTAATAACAACTTTTATGAGCAGTCATTAAGAATTAAGTGAAGACTTTGGGGAGGTCTGTCTTTACAAAGTATAAAATTGCAGCTGACACTTCTGGCCTTCTAACTGAAATGTAAATGAAATTTAAAGAGATGAGATCACTGTAAGATTATGGTTTGCACAAGATTATACTTCTGGTACTGCTGGGTTTAAAACCAGAGTGAGTGAGAGTAGAATCTGGGAGCGTTTCACTAGCATGTCACTTTAAATATTTAAAAACCGCTTTACTTGCTCCAGCAACTTCAATAAGCAAAGCTTGTAAAAGTAAAATACTAATTGTTGCTGATCTTTTATCATGGCCTCATCAGAAATACCTTTCCTACTTCGACTTATTCATTTCCCCCATACTGCAGGATTGTAAAATCAATGCATTCGAATAAAAGGAGGACACTGGAAAGAAATAAGGTGTCTGAGAAGTGACACAGTAGCCACAATGCGTATCATCTGTGACTCTTTTGCAGTGCTTTGTCTGTACAAAGCACGCTTAGCACCAGTGCGGCTGATTACAGAAAGGGCCAAACCAGTATGCACGAAACTGTGAATGTAAGATAATGACTTCAGGCACACAAGAAATTATTAAAAGAAATCATCCACCTTAGTTGCAAATTTTCAAATATTTGTTAAAGCAAAAATCATATGACTTTATCATACAACTTTGTATATAATACAAAGTGTATCATACAACTTTTGTATCATACAACTTTTCTGTATACAAACATTACACCCTGAAGATGCAATTTCTGACATGTTTGTCTGATTTTTAAGCCCCTTGGATATTTAGGGATACCACAGCATCCTAACTGAGTCTGGCTCTGCCAAAAAATGAGCGTAGAGAATTCAGAGCAGAATTTGTCCTTGGACTTTTGTTTCTCCCTTCTTTTGAGAGTTGAGTCTTCTACTTGGCAGCTTTAAAACAGTTTTGTAATGTAAGCAAAGACTAAACAATGAAAATTAATTTAAAACTTACATGCTTTCAGTCACATTAACTCTCTGCACAATGTAATATTGTATAAACACGGGCAAATAGTCCAAACTAACTATGGCAATTGTTTCTCAGAGTGTGTTTTCTTAAGAATTATATAGACAAAAGCATGGCAAGTAAGGCCAATAATACTATCGTTTAACAACCCATCTGTGCTGAAACTCTGGAAATTATTATTTTCAGCATTTCAGTGTTTGAATAATGTTTTGAAATCACTCTGCATGGAATTACTATCAAATACTCCCAGAACAGCACAATAGTTGAAATAAATCAGAGTATTTGTTGTCACTATGGACTTGACCTGCCTCTCTCAGTTTCTTAAAAAATTATAACTGACAGCTTTCTACATCCAGTTCCTGGACAGCATTATACCTATCAAAGAAGTCCAAAATGCAAAGACAATTTGGCTAATTTACAAATAAAGATAAACATTCCAGAAATGAAGACCTAGAACGGAACTTCAGCTGGGGTAAATTGTCTTTGCTCCGAAAGGTCTCCCTGTACCTCATCTTACTTGGTTCAATAGTTAGTCCAAACTGTCAGCTAGCAGAGTTCCAGTTAACCGAAAAAACTGGCCTGGAGATTGTCACAGTAAAAGAACAAGAGTCAAACAATAAAATACTAATTGTGTACAACAAAATGCATAGCCATGAGCCTAACTTAAAATCTTACTTTCATTCTAGGAGCCCCAGAACTTGAAGGGGACAATCCATCATCTCTCCGTCTGAGTACCCTTCTATGCAAAATCATGATGATGGAAAACTACCAAAATTCTAGACATCACACAATCTTTTGCTGTTCTTAGATCGAGATCCTACTTGGGTTAAGAACTTTCAAGGAGGGAGTGTTGTTTCTTTGTGGGAATTGCTGTTAGGGGTTTATAGGCAACAGTAGCTCTCCACGCTGTGCCACTAGTGATGGTAGAAAGGTCTTCTAAAGAAGAGACATTTTGCAATATCTCCTAAAATTTTTAGATATAGCTCTGGATTTAGAAATAGCTCTGGATAGCTATTTCATAACCAGATACCCTATAGCAAGTACTTTATTTCCTGTTCTCTTTCTCTTATTCTTTACTCTCACTTCATGATCTCAATTGTCTCAAATGACTAGAAGTCATACTCAGAATTCAGTTGTTGACAAAAGACTTAGCCAGTTAGTTACTTTGAAGAAAGTGAGGCTATGTGCTCCTCTTTAGCTACTGAATGATGGAGAATTAATCAAAATATAAGCAACTATTTGTAACATAAGCATATGTAATATAATACATATGTATTATGTAATATAAGCAAATATATGTAATGAAAAATAAAAGCAAAAATATGTATGTTTGATTTCTTGGGAAGACTTGTGCAAATTTATGTCAAATCAGACAACTGCTGTTCATAGAAAGTTTATGATTCCTACAAAAATGGAAGCTTTCCAGAACTTCTGTTGTTGATTAAATGTATTCTTACGTAAGTGTAATTTTCAGTGTTTTTCTAATAGATACAGTACTTCCCTTACTGCCCATAGCTTGGGTTCCCTTAAGCCAAGGATTATATCATACTTGAGAACTCAGATGTCAACGAACAGATTTCAATAGTATTACCTTAAAGGTATTTATCATCTGTTACAGAAACTTATACTCCTCCAAAAATGTAGGTGTAAGATCAGATGTCATGAAACACAAAGTAACTTTTCTTTGTACATAGTAAGACACATAAACTTTGGAAACTGAAATTAAAGCCCTGGCTTCAGACATGCTGGTACCACTTCACCCAATAACACATCAGCTGACTTTCTCTCTTTGCTCCCTACTAACTGCACAACTGGTCCCTTAATGACTTAGTTGGTGTTGTGAAACTAGCACCTCTATCTAATTCTGCAGAAATGTGGAAAAATATTTGATCTTAATGTCATGAGTATAGTATGGCTTCTTTTGAGAGCAGAGCTGTCTGATAAATATAGCACCGAACCAAGTCTGAAGAGATTGCCTTCCTTTTCCTGGCTCATCCACCAGCCCAGTGAGTGGCCTGTGCCAAATATTTCACTTTCCTGTGCTTCATTTTTTTTTTCATCTTAAATTGAAATTCATAGCGACTGCATGGTACCAACACCTGATGTTGTTAAGATAAAAAAAGACCTCTCAGGCCATGTGTTGATGCTGGTAAATTGGCATGTGGTTCAAGCACCCACAACATAAGGATGTGCAGGGCTAGTTCTTTGCACCTTTAGCTTAAATCCTGAACTGTTTCTTCTGGCTAAGTAATATATTCACAGGGTGAAGATAAAAATAGGGCTGGACAACCCAGTATATAACCTACAAAAGAAACGAACACCTTTTAAAAACATCTATGCTCCTCTTTCATGGGTTTCTGTTCATTTCCCATAAGAAGTTAGGATAAGCCACAAAAAGGAAAAGGGTTGACTTCAGTTGTTCAGTGAGCATTCTTCTAACTTCTGCCCTCAGTTTCAACAGTTAGCTCGAGGGCTAGGTGTACGGAGAGAGGAGATGCAGCTGGGCCCAGTGATAGGCCAACATTGGCTGAGAAGTGCTAACGTGAGTTGCAACATGCTCGATAAACCAGTGGGAGGAACGAGCAGATAATGATCCCAGGCCTTGCTAACAATATCTTACTGTCTGTCACAGGGTGCCCCAAGGATGTTTATGTGGTCTTATGTTATACAGGACAAACCATTTACTCATATTTCTTTGAAGCAGTTTTCCCTAAGCTTTATACAACACTTGCGTAGCAATCTCTGGAGCAAAACCAAATTTCTGGCTGTTCTCTCACCCAGGAAGCCCACAGAAACTTTACCATGATTATGAAATTGGACCTGAAGATTTACAGAGAGAATATGCTTTATTCGTCCTGTTCAATCAGGGAGCCTTGAACATTGTACAAAAGTCACAGCCGTCACCTGGGAGGTCTCATTTCCTCTCTTCTGAGGAAGATGCTATGACAGGCCGACTGGATGCCCATGAAGGCATCGGGGCCACCGTAATGTGTCTCACAGGTAGGTCAGGTGGATGATACTGCAAACATCCAAGAAGTTCAAATCCTATGAACTGGCACTTCAAAAGAAAGAAAAGTGGCCACCCCCAAAATCATTTAAAAGATACCCTGAGATGTGTCCAGATGAAGTATCATCTATCAGGACCTGCGGAGTCTTCCGGGCTTTTAAGCTACGTGCCACAGCACTGTCATGGGTGACCACTGGAGACGCAGTGCAGGGGCAGCAAGAGCACCCTCTTTGCCTTTGATCCCCTCTACGGTTGGTGAATGCTATTTCAGAAATAGTTGACAGTACAACAAGCTGCTCTGAAGTAAATTTCACCCTTATTGAGTTCATATGAGTATGATATAATCTGGTCTTAATTGCAGTTACTGTGAGACACTGATGGGACTCAAGCTCAGATCACCTTGGAAAAGCTTAAAATAAATGCGTTCCTGAGAATTTTGTGTGTTCTGCAAAAGTGTGGCCTAATCCAGATCTCCCTGTAGTTTGTATTTGCGTGAGTAACAACACTGAATCAGTGGCCTAATGCCAGCATAACCCTGGCAAGTGAACAGAAATAGACCATGACTTTCCATATATATTTCTTTTAATCCATTTATTTTATTTAATTTGCCAGGACAAAAAAGACCTGGCAACAAACTCAAAATTATGTGTAGGTTTGACACAAGATAAAGATAAGCTTTTCCAAATTCATCATTTTACAAGTGGAGTTTCTATTTAAATTATAGCAAAGATCTTTGTCAAATTAATGGGGAAAAAAAAAAAAAAAAGGAACAGATGCTTATTCTTCAGGAAAAAGAATGAGGCAACTGTAAATTGATGTGGGTTGGTTTTGGATGGGAAAAGCATTATACACATAGCATGAAATGACCGAGCATAGCAACTGTTTTGGCTGCGAAACCAGTGTGCTCAGTATTTGACATTACAGGGGAAAAAAAAGGTTGAGATTTAAATTAAAAAAAAAAAAAAAAAGGCAGATTCTTTCTTTTGTTATCATGGATTAGCAGGCTGTTTCTTCAAATACAGGGAAAAAAATGTACACTTTTTTCTAAACTGTCTACACAGGTACACTATCGCACCTAAGTTATTTCTTAATTAACAAAGTGAATTTTATTAATCAATGTGGTTAATAAAGCAGCCAACTCGGGAAGTTCTTGCTTAAAACTTCCAACATCCCAAATAATGTATGATTAAGTTCAAGTGGGACAGACATTCAGATCAGTTTTGTTTTTCTCCTAAATAGTAAAATTATATCTGTGATTAGCAAGCAATTAATTAAAACAGCATCTTTTTTTTTTTTTTTTCCCCTGTCTTTAAAGCTTGCAGGGAGGCAATGAGATGATACTGATCTGCGTGGAGAGCGATCTATGATGCAATTAGCTAAATGTAGTGGAGAGAAATGATGTTAAAAAGGCAACTCAGAACTGTCCAAACATTAAGATTATTGGCTGGACATTGGCAAAAAAAAATGCCTAGAAAAACAAAATTCTTTGATCTTAATATGTTTCATGCAGAAATCCACTCCAAAAGGGGAGTCAAGAGTTCATAGCGAATTCTTACTAATTTAGTCTGGCAATTTAACCAGCAGATGCTGAATCCAGCTCAGCCTAAGACCAGATGGTATTCATCCAGAACTTCTAAAGGAAATAGTGAAATTATTAAACATGATGTGTAATCGCTTGCTTAGAACTACGTTGTTGCCAGAGGAAAAAAAACCAAAAAAGTGCTAATGTGATGCCAACATTTAAAAGGGGCTCCAGGGGAACTAAACCGTTGGAATGATGGGCCAACCTGTAAGCCTGGCACTCGCAGAAGGAAAATTGTTGGGGATGGTAGTAACTGATAAAAATCTGTGGACACTTGGTTTGCACAATTTTTGTAGGGGAAAGCTACACCTTGCAGATTTAGAAATCTGAGCATGTGAACAAGATAATCCAGTCTGTTTTAAACAGTAACTAAACAGTTGTTGGGATTTGCACAAGATAGCACTCTCTCACTCATTCCACACTTGCTTTTGGTTGAAATTAGTACCCTCTGGAGTCAATCCTGGCTCCCTACTTATCCACCAGCCCGTCAGGTCTGTGCTCCACATGCTGCCTCCCACCACCATGCCCTCCACTCATTGTCTAGATGTGCGGCACGTGACTCTGCCGAGAGGCCTTACAGGCTGCATCCACGGCAATTTGGACCGTTTTGCATTTCTGCTGACTACATGAAGCCTCCGGGCAGGGCTGCTGGCCTCATCAGCTTCAGCCCTCTTGCATCTGCTTAGGAAGCATGTCTTGACAGCGTAGCAGGCCCATCCCTTGGGATGGGGCTAGGTGAGGGGCTCCTCATGACCTGGGGAAGCTGGTCCTTCACACCTCCACATAAGGTTGAGATCAATGCGAGACACATGCACTGGCTTTACAGTGTTTGTTGTACTGACCTGCAGTCCTGGCCAGCCTCCTGCCCCCCTGAGAGCAAGGGGGACCATGCAGTGGTAGGTACCACCGATGACCAGCTGCATCCAGGACTTCCAGAGGTGAAGAACATTATGCCAAGTCCTCCACAAGAGCCCACTGCTCTCCAACAGTTCAGGCTTTTCCGTGTGGCATGGTCACGGCAGGCACAGCCTGCCACTGCCCACCATGGGGCTTGTACCGGGAAGACATGAATGGCAAGGGATGAAGCCATCTGCTCACATGGAATTCAGCGGAGTAAGTCTGACAAATGTCATCTGAATTTGCACATCTGGAAAAAGTGAGCTGCAAAACAAACATGGCTCTGGGCTACCTTTGTGAAATTGGAATGGGAAGGTCTGATTTCCTTCTCTCCGTGCCCCCACCCCCCACACCTTGTACCGGGAAGACATGAATGGCAAGGGATGAAGCCATCTGCTCACATGGAATTCAGCGGAGTAAGTCTGACAAATGTCATCTGAATTTGCACATCTGGAAAAAGTGAGCTGCAAAACAAACATGGCTCTGGGCTACCTTTGTGAAATTGGAATGGGAAGGTCTGATTTCCTTCTCTCCGTGCCCCCACCCCCCACACCCAAAGGCCCTCTCTTCTTAGGCTGGCGAACGGAGGTAATTACTTGGAAGTCAAGTTCCTGACATCCATGAGCATCATGGGGACACAGAGCCAGTGAGCCATGAGTAACCAGGGATTCAGTGGTGGCAATGCTGGTAAAGGTCTTAATAACTCAGTAGAAGACACACTGAGTTTTTCAATGACTGGCATGCATGCTTCAGGCTTCATGATTTTCTTTTTTTCTTTAACTTAAAACATTGTTCCCTCATGCTGTGGGCACAACCGACATCACTGAGCTACTTATTTTATTTCTTCATTGCTTCTCTAGGTCAAGCTTCCTAAGGCCTGGGATGAGTTAACACATCGTAATTGATGTTCACAGATAGTCCTGGAAGACTTATCTGGGCTGAGGGAGCAAAGTTGGCATGGATTTGCTTGCCAGAAGGAACTAGGAGAATTGTGGGAGCAGCAGTTCAGGAGCAATTTAACATCATGGACAAGAAACAAAAACTGTCATTGAAGAATTGCAGAAAGCTCTTTCTGATAAAATGGGAGAATAGAAATCACTGCAAAGCAGAAAAAAATTATATTTTTTCATGAACAGTGTAGGGCTCTAAACTAGATATTACTATGCAGGAAAGAGTCTACTGAATTTACGGTAGGTTCTTCCATGACAACATCAGTTCAATTCTCAGTAGTCATAAAAAAGGTAAATAGGATTACAGGAATTACTAGAAAAGGAACAAAGGAAAAAACAACTCAAAAACTCAATATGCCATTATTTGAATCCTTGGTTTATCTTTATGTGTTAACGTCTGTGGAAGATTGTAGAATAACTAGGAAATATTTTAGACCTGGGCCATGATGCTCATGGAAAGTATGAAACCACTTGCTTACGAGGAATGAAAAACTAACCTGATGTTCTTCAGAAATGACAAAATCATGACAGGTACAGAGGAGTTTACTTCAGAATGGTAATTCATTGTCTGTCATGCTACAGTGAGAGACAATAGCCCCAGTGTAATCTCTTTGCAGTGGTCCCCCTAATGATCCCCTGTTCTTCTCTTCCTTCCTGTGTCTCCCCCAGACTTCCGTTCTCTTGATTTCTTCTTTTTAACCAGGTGCTGGAGACTTCATGGAAGTCTCTATGTGACCCAGTTTAGCAAGTCTGGAAGCCCAGAAGAAGATGACAAGTGCACAGTCTCAGTCTGTATTTGATAACATAAATAAAAATTAATCTCTCTTTAGTGTAATGTTGCATCCTCAAGGTACAGGAATAACCAAACTGTAACTCATCAGAACACCAGCAATTAACCCCTCACCCCAAAAGCACGGTGGTATGGCCAGTATAAAAACTGTGGATTAAAAATAACTTGAGAGAGAATCCAGCCCCAAATAGCAACACATCTATGGCAGATAAATAATAGGGTAAATAAAAACACTGCTAATACCAGTCATTCAACACAACTGCACCTAAAACCATACCCAATCATTTCTCTAATGCAGATCTGATAGAAGGTGCCAGGAACCCAGGAAGATCTCTTCCACATTTAGAACAAGCCCAGAACAACAATTTGACAACTCACTTACAGAACGATTTGAACTCCATTACAGGCTATTTAATTCAGTAAAGTAATTGCTAAATACAATTACTCAACCTGTGTTTTGCAGCATGTCAGACCATTATAATAATTATAAATAATTATAACTTCTTTTGATGCACAAAGGTTTCTTAAAGCTCAGAATTGTTCAGATTGAATGCTACTTCATGACAAAAGAAAATGATCTAAAATTTAAAGACTTCATTGAAGTGATTTGCATATGGAGATGGAAAGCAGGATCGGTATCTCAAGTGTAAAGGACACCTTGGAAAGGCAGACATAGCTACGAAATTTGGTCTGAATTGGTTTGTCCTTGATTTTTCTTCTATAGAAAGTAGTTTTCAAAGGAAAGAGAACTTGTTAACCAGAAGTTTGGGCATCTTAGACTAGTCTACATCTTGCTGTTGTCTATGAAGATCAAAAGAGCAACCTAAGTTCAATAGTCCTTTCCAAAAAGCATCTGTTACTTTTCCTGTGCATTACCATCACTAAATCTGCACCTGTCTTGGCTGCCATTTCAATTGTTTGGGATATTATAATGTTAATTTGTCAATGTTCAGGAAATACTGGAATAATTACAAATAAATTCAAAACTAAAACAACAAAACCAATTTCTATGTTTAATTAAATGGGCGATGTTTGTCATTTAATAGAGCGGTTGATTCATAACATCCATCAATTTAATCATAGAAAACATATAAAAAATTTAAAGCTGAATTAGGCAGGTAAGATAAAATCAGGTTTCAGAGACGCTGGTAGCTAATGTTCAAGCTTAACGCTCAATCATTGCAGAAATGGAAACTTATTTTAACTTCTGTTTCTTCAGTATGATTTTTCTCCCATTTTGAGATTCACAAGTGGAAAAATAAACTAGAATGTGTCATTTTCGATTAATGTCCTACCAGTACGTTACACCTTTGAAACCGTAATAGAGTCCTGCTGCACTGAATATTTTTTTCAGCTAGGACAGTTACACATTGTATACACCATATATCTGCTAAAGAAAAGATAATTTAGAAATCAGATGTAACTTTTAACTCTACTTTCCTATGTACCTATTCCCATTAATGGCGCTATAAAACAAAGCTGGCGAGGCTGGAAAAGAAATCCAAGCCTTTCAGTCAATTGACTTTAAGGGGTCCAGACTTGTTATTAGGAACCTGTTACTGCTCTGCCTATTTAGGTAAAAGAGATTTAAAAAGTGAGATTTGTTTTCCACTGAGTTATAGCAGGGATTCCTTTATAATATTAATTTACATTTTTGGCCATAAATAAGCTGTATACTGGAAGTTAAAAGCCTGTGACTTTGTGAAAACACTTTGTGAGAAGATGATATTTGTTTATTCAAAAAGCAGAACTCAGAAGAAAGGGTTTCTTTTAAACAATCAGGATTGTTGTGTTTTACATGGATGCATAACTAATATGCCACAGTTTATCTGTTCATCGAGTTTGTATTCAAGTCATATACAAGTCCTTTTACTGAGATGATGTGTATGTAGGCTTCTGCTTATATTAACCGACAATTCTAAAATACACTTTCACAAGGTTTGATTCAAGAACATTGAAATTAGTGAGTCTTTCTATTGACTTGCAGGGGTTTGATTCAAACATGTGCAGCACTTTCATCTGAAGTTAGCACTTCACCAAATGAGAGAACTGTGACAGCTCTTGTTTTCCTGAGCATAGCCAGTCTTCTGTCCGCTCTGAAAAATATAGAAGATAAGAATCATTTTCATGTAAGGCATGCAAAATCTTCACTGTTTTTCTCTTCTCTGCCCTTTTATTCAGCTACTCTTGCCATTTTAAATGTTGGTGGTTGAGAGAGAGATTGATCACTCTCATCACTCACTGGTGGTGATTTATTGGCCGTGGCATAAGAGACTCTCTCTGAGAAGTATTGCAGAGACGTGAGTAGAAGCAGTCTCACAAGGGGTTAATGCTGTAATCTTTTTCTAGCCTGTTTATAATCCCAACAGTAGTCCAGTAACAGAAAAGGGTGGATCTAAAAAATTACCGGGGAGGATGTGTGTGCGTGGATGCGGGTGCATACGTGTGAGCGTGTGTGTGCACACATGCTCTGCTTTTCTGAACTGCCTTCTGTGCCCCTGGAATAAATCTTGTTCAGCCTGACCAGGACTCTGTGTGCCGGCTGCTCCTGACGGAGAGTTAGAACAGCTTCCTTGCACAACTGCCTCTCTTGTATTTCTCCTGGAGATTTCATTCAGGAATGTATTCTTTGTTTACTGAAAGAATGGGCAGTTAGTTACAAACCTACCCTCTTCTTCGTCAAAGCTAACCTGTGGATACTGAAGCATGGAAATAGTTGATGCGAGCTTTCTCGGGAACGGTACCAATATTACTGGTTTCCTGTGCGATATCTTGGAAAATGACACTTTTTTCTGTGTGGATGATCCACCTTATCCTTCCAAAGGTATGTATAGAAAAAGATATTTTTTTCAGGCAGTTTTAGTTCTAGCTGGAAGTGGAGATAATATGGAAAGAAACAGCTATACAAGGCTTATTTTGTGAGGGAGTGCAAAATCAACTGCTTGCTGATAAGTTAGAATAAGAAACAAGCAGGAAAGAATTTAGTATGTGCTGGTTTTCCAAGTTAAAAATTCAACTAGAACAAAATCTGTATATAATGGAAAACTAAAAGAGTAGCACTATTGGGCACAAAGTGTAAACAGCTCTGCTAAGGACTTGGAGAAACAGGATTTTTGCTTTTCAAGCAATTCAGCAACAATGGAGCTATCTGATCTGATACCATGTGTGAAAGTGATTAAATATGAAACTATATGACTCTGAGGCTGAAAAAAATCCATGTATTAATGTATTTTTGATTGCTGTATCGTGTCTTACTTCTGCATAATGGAGGGTCTCCCGTGGTGACTGAGTGTTGCACACTAAGTCGTGTGAGCAGAACATGCTTTTAAGTTGATTTTGGCTCTCCAGATGTACATTGTATTGCATGTATTGTATTTTAATGTTATGCAATTCAGCAGATCAGAATAATTTTAAGAACTTCAGAACTTCCTCTGATTTTACATTGGTGTAAAAACATAAACCTTAGTAAAACTGCATACAAAAAGGCTTTTACCTTTTGATTAAAAGATGAAACACAAGACACTAGTCTATGAGCTGTATGCTGCATAACTGATTTTTCCTTGTGACGGTTTTCAGATATGCATCAGATAATTCGGATTTTGCTGTATTGTTTGATATTTCTGCTCAGCGTTTTGGGGAACATTCTGGTCATTACAGTGCTGATAAGAAACAAGCGGATGAGAACTGTCACCAACACGTTTCTGCTGTCACTAGCAGTCAGCGACCTGATGCTCTGCCTTTTCTGCATGCCATTCACCCTCATCCCCAACCTGCTGAAAGATTTTATTTTTGGTAGCGCTGTTTGCAAGACGGCCACTTATTTCATGGGTAAGTCTTGGAAATTTATTCTTATTTTGAAGACTGACTAATGAAATGGGTGAGAAGGACCCATAAAGACCAGTAAAAAGCTAACTGTGTCCATCTGCCATTGAACAATTACCAAAATCATGAAGAAACAACTTTGTTGTGCAAATCTTCATGGTTCTGGTTTCCTCAGTATGATCCAGCAAAACACAGAGGCACCTACTTAATTTTAACAACATACAGAAGTGGTTTGCTGGATCAGGTCAAGTGAGAAGTATGTTGCATGATCAAGCTTTAATGAGGAACCTGGCAGATGTGTTTGCTTACCCGCCACTGACAGAGTTATCAGCAGTGTTCAGACCACCCGTCAGAAATGACAGGGTTGTACAGTCCTCACTAAGGGCAAATTTTGCCCACAGATTTTTGGTAGCAGTGATACATGTTAAAAAAATAGGCCAAAGTAGGTGTCATTTGAGGAGTTGGAAGTTAGAGCAAGCACATTTTGAGAACAGACCAGAGCTCACTAGGAGACCCCAAAATACAGATATGGGTTTTAGAGGCTGACTTTAAGAAGCATCACTTCTATATGTCTTGCCGTAGCGCCTTTGGTTGTGGAGCAAGGAGCCAGGAGTTTCAAAACGCCTGGATTATGTATGCCCGTGTAAGCGATTTTGCCTCACTTCCAATGCTTCCCGTGATTTGCTTGTTTCTTAAAAAAAAAAAAAAAAAAAAGAGAGAGAGAACATAATGTAAAGTTTTTGTTGCCTTGGGAGACCCTCAGTTAATTACAGAAACCTTAGGTCCCCTTTCAACCCACGCCCTTGAAAACTTTGATGTAATGTGAAAGTACACACCTAAAGTGTGCGAATGGGAAATCAACATCTTTTTTGTAGATAAAACCAATAAAACTAAAGGCCGTGTTTAAACAATTATAATGAATTGCAGCTATAAATAGCATAAAACATTACTGAAGCATTGTCATCTTTCTCTTATTTCACACCGTGAATTACTTTCTAAAAAAATTTAAGTGAAATATTTTCAAACATGAAATATTTCATTATGAAGGTGTTTTAAGAGTCAGAGCAGTTCAGGTTAGCAGGCTTCAATTGACAAACAGACATTGTCATCCATTGCATCACCTCAGTTTTTCATTTTAAGATGTAGGAAGACTTATTTTATATTACAGATAATTTGTGTAAACTGTAAAGACATTGGCATTCTATATTTTGACCCACATTAGAACATTCACAAAGACTATTAAAGGAAAACTCATTCACTGAAAGAAAAAAATTGTGACAAAAAATATTTGTAAACTTGCAGTGATAAACTGGGATACCTCAGTGACAGAAATACAGACCACTGCTTTATATTTTATAATATATGAACAGCAGAAATTAAGGGTACTTGAAGGACAAAGATTCTGCATCCCGACTTCATTTCTCCTGCTTTGTAGCTCCATTAGCATCTAATTAAAAAGGTGATAACGTATTTAATTCTCTTGAATGAGAAAGTCAGATCACTAGCCAAGCAGGACATTAAAAAAATTAAAACAATGAACTCCTGTGTTAAAAGTAATTAACAGCATAATCCCACTGATTTCAAATGCTTATTTGAATTTCAGTGCAATTAGTGGAATGGATAAACAGCAGCAGCAAAGAGAAGAATTAGGAGGAAAAGCATCTTCTTTCCCTGTTATCAGAATGTCATGGTTTGACAGAATTAATGTTTTCTCTTGGACTTCTGGAGTTAGAGAAGTACAGAGCAGGAACATAGTCTGGAGACCCAGACCCATTGCCTGCACATTCTTAGATGACTTAGTCAGTATGATATTTATAAATATTTTATCTTACAAATAGTTAGCTATATTTTTAATTCTCTATATGCATACAGAAGTTTGAAAACTGTTTGAAAATAACACGAACCTTTTAAACAAGAGAATAACCCTTTTCTTTATTTTATATATATAGGTGTCTCTGTAAGTGTATCTACATTCAACCTGGTTGCCATATCTCTGGAGAGATACAGTGCCATTTGCAAACCTTTGCAGTCCAGGGTTTGGCAGACAAAATCTCATGCCTTGAAAGTGATTGCTGCTACCTGGTGTGTTTCCTTTGCTATCATGTCACCGTACCCAATTTACAGCAAACTGGTACCTTTTACCAAGTATAACAACACCACAGCAAATATGTGTCGGCTCCTTTGGCCAAGTGATGTCATTCAGCAGTCTTGGTAAGACATAACCGACTGTTAGCAAGTGCATAATTATCTGGTGGAAAACAGGATTTCATGGTAGCATTAAGCCTATTGGAAATCAAGCATTAACCTTCAGCAAACATTTACACTTCTATCATGCTTATTTCAGACATAAAAAGAAAAAAAAAATCATATTTTCAAACTGCTTACATTTTGACACTTGTATGACTTTTCCCTTGTCATAAGAAGGATCCCCAACACGGCAATGATTCTCACATTACGGTCTGCTAAGCCCCTACTGTCACTGTAAAGAAAGCATCTGTCACTCTTCAAGTAGAAATACTGCTTTCACTCATTTACACATAAACTTAAATATTTTCAGAGAAATCCTTGATTTATCTTTGAGAAAGGCAGACACATAGGAGCGCCCCTCTGTGTGCTGCCTTGCCTGTTAATTTCACTGAATGTCCTCTGAAGCGGAGGAGTAGAATATGAAACTTGGAGAGGTTGCAAATGCCCCTCTTGAGAAATGAACCCTTTTGGTCACTTACAGAGAACAGGGGCAAAGAGACAGGGGAGAGACAGTGCTCCAAGTCCTATACGTCCAGGCAGAGTAAGTGAATAGTAGCACTATCAAGCAGCAACATTACTTAGACATTGTGCCCTAGCACGATAACTAAGCACTTTAACTGACACTGAGAAGATGTAAGATTATTTTGGATACTGAAGGTCAGTTGGAACTGGGAACAAGATTAAACACTACCTCGGTATGGTGTATCCACAAACATAGTAAATTTGTATTAATGCTTTGGTAGTCTCAGGTATTTGGCAGTATGAGTACAGATAGGAGGGAGGGGGTAGGGCAAAATTCTCTTCTCTGTGGTGTCGTTGCAGATTCCCAGGTGTGTTAGTGAGTTTGTGCCACAGGCCCGGGGAGCAGAGGGGACGTAGGCTCGTGAATGCATTTAAACACAACTATTTCCCCAACTTGTAATCACATTAGAGAAGCTGCTCCGGAGTGTAACAGATGTGCGACCAAGTGAAAGCTGCTTCCTCTAGCAAAGGGGTTGCGGCCCTGGGATCCCTCCCTGAGGACTCTGCATGGCGCCAGGGCTTAAAGCCCAGGTGGTGGCTGCTCTGTCCCTGCCCACGACCCTTGGCAAGTCCGATCTCACTGACATAGCCACTGCCAGTACCAGGGACTCCTTTGAGAATGAGCAGTTGCTCATTTGGCTTCTGCAAGGCAATTTTTACATCATCCAAAGCTACAGAACATCCAACACTCGTCTGGTTACAGCAGGGAGCCCCACTCATGGGCAGAGGGACCTTCTGCCCCCTCTAACCACTACGGGAGTGCTCATCTCCTCCCAGCCCACGGAGGTCGGGTGACAGAGGGCTTGCTGCCACAACAGTCTTGTTCTGCTGTACTTGTCTGGCTGAAGAAGGAGGAGAAGAGGCGGGAAGATTCTAACTTGTAGAGCTGTCAAAATGATTCTTCATTTTAGCATGAAAAAATTTCAGAAAAATCTTGAAATCCTGCCCACTCCCAATTCTCACTTGGAGAAGAAGGAGGTTTTCTGGTTTTGTGCTGTTCCCTGGTCTCAGTTTGTCTTTTAATTCTTTAGGTACACTTTCCTGCTACTCATTCTCTTTCTTATACCTGGGATTATAATGATGGTTGCATATGGTCTAATTTCTTTGGAACTCTACAGAGGAATAAAATTTGATGCCAGCCAGAGAAAATCTTCACGAGGTAACAATACATTGAGATTTGGGTTTTTTTTTAAGTTAGAGTTGAAGATACGAACTGTCATCTTGAGGCTACTAAAAGCAAAATTTTCTATTTGCAAAAATGATCATTATGGTCAGGTTTGGTCCTGAACTTGCCAGATGCATTTGTTTATTGAAGTTATTCCATTATTCACTAGCAAATAATTCCTCACATGTGGCTTGTTTGCAAAGACTCTGGGCAGGATACATTACATTTCTAATTTGCTTATTATAGAAATAGCAAGATTTTTTTTTTTTTTCTGGCCATGGCTGAGGACCATTTCTGTCAATAAACACCACAATAAAAATTGTCAAATTAAGATAGACACATATAATTTTGAAAACTATCTTCAATGAATACTTGAGGAAATAGTGTCCTTACATCTTTTGCATCAATTTGTATAGAGTTAAGATGGGAGAACGTTGGGAGATAGCAGACACAGAGGAGCTGATACACAACTGGCTCAGAAGGCCAGTGCTTGCCTTGCAGCAGCTCTTCAGCCATGAATTATGTTATTTATTTAGACTTAGACTCCATTCTTTGTTTTTTTATTTTGAATCACTGTTCAATTTTGTGAACTATTTAAGCACTAACTTATGTGTACAGAAAGAAAAGTAAGTACCTGCAGCACCAAATATGAGGATGGAGATGGATGCTACCTCAACAAAACCAAAAGAAAAAGGAAAATGCCATTGCAACAGCTCTCTGCTACTAGTCATAGCAAAATAGACAGGGTGAGAAGCAGCAGTTCTTCTGCCAACTTAATGGCCAAGAAACTCGTCATCCGCATGTTGATGGTGATAGTGGTTCTGTTTTTCCTTTGCTGGACTCCGATCTTCAGCGTCAATGCCTGGCGCGCGTTTGACACCGCTTCGGCAGACCAGCGTCTCTCAGGGGCTCCCATCTCCTTTATCCACTTGTTGTCCTACACCTCTGCCTGCGTGAACCCTATCATATACTGCTTTATGAACAAGCGTTTCCGCATGGGTTTTCTAGCCACTTTCACCTGCTGTGCAAAGCAAAAGCCCCCTGCAATACGGGGAGAGGTTGGTGATGAAGAGGAGGGGAAGACAACAGGGGCTTCACTCTCCAAATGTTCTTACACACACATGAATGCATCTGCACCCCCCTGAGCTGTGTCAGAAGAGGCGACAAGTGGCCTACAGAAATTCAAGTGTCTCTCATCTGGTCTTGGAAAGTGACTGTGTCGTCAGCTGAACATAATTTAGTTCTGAGGTAATGAAACACTTCAGCTGACAGTAAACGCAGTGAGAATTTTATGGGAAATGGATGCTATCACTGACTGAGCTTTGTATCACTTTCCCTTCAAAAGTACAAAGAAGGAAGAGGGCTCTTTGAAGATAAGGGACTTTATAAAAAGCCTTAGAAGATGCTCTGTTTGTCATAGATTTTTCTGTATAAATTGATGTCCTTTACATCAACAGTTTTGCTCAGTTTTTGTCTGCATTATGAGTAGCTCTTAAAATTTCCAAGATGCTAATAGATTTTCCTCAAACATGAATACATGTATTGCAGTGTTCACATCCATATCTATGCCTCATAACCAAAATATTTCAGTTATATTTGTAGTATTTTTTTCACATTATTTTAGCTGAGCTAATATATGTTGAGATCATTTTGGTGTCACAGTCAATTAAAAGAAGAATTTTGGGGTGGGGAGAATGGGCTTGTCCGTGTGAAAATAATGCTTTTAAGTAAAATAATTTCCTTTTTTTTTTTTTTTTTCCTAATAAATTGAAAATAAATATTGGTGACTTTGTGGATGGAATGCATTCTTCACTTAGGCAATAACTTAAATTAACATAATTTAATGTAATTTTTGGTTTAAATAAACCCCATAGAACAAGCACAAATAAGTGGCTTTCTTGCATGCAGCTGCAAGCACCCACTCATGCAAGTGGCAGGGTCTTAGATGTGCCACAAAGGCTCACGTGGAAACTGTCACACTGGGAAGCACAAGGATAAAGTCTTGGGATAAAGGCAAAGATTTTACGAAAGACGCAGGACTGAAGATGCAGAACGATGCCCACGGTAGTCATACATTTCACAAATATGTTCACAGTCATTCTTGGCATGGTACTGCCACATGGAAATAGAGGCCATTGGATGTAGAAAGGCAGAAAGAGCAGACACAAAGGGCAAAGGCTGAAAGACTTTGTCAGAAACACAGTTTTTCTAAACTTTGGAACAACTATTTTCTCCACCTACATATATTTGTAAACAGACTCAACATAGAAAAAAAACCCTTTGAATGACGTAATTATTGGTGTTTTATTGAGCAAGGAATCCATTCTCTTTCCTACGCAGCGCACAGGTGAGTGTGGGTGTTCAGGTCATGCCCTTTGCTCTGTAGCCCTCAGCAGGAGAAGTTATATCATTTATTTTGTTTTGTGAAAATATCCTGTTGGAGATGCTTCTATCTTCTAGCTGAATCAATATAATTTTAAAAGCTTGTTATTAGATAGAGATTAAATTTGAGCACAGCGTGGAATATAGATGTGGATATTGAATGTAACCCCTCTCAAGGTTTTTAATCAGGAAAATCTGATCTCTTTACAGAATGATTTTAAATTGGAAATATAGTTTGAGTTCCAGGCACCCAGATCCACATTCTGCACTCAGTTATTGCCTGAAACAATTTACCCATACAACTTAGCATACAACTTTGGCTATTATATTTTTTGCATCCAGCTTGTCCACAGACAGGAAATTAAAAAAAAAACCTAAACACTGTTTATGCATAATCCATAGAAATAATGTTTTGCCTGCCACGATAATAAAGTAGCACTGTTCCTGTAACAGTGTTCAGACTACTGACATCGGTCTGACCTTTTGCAAATACCCAACAAATTAAATTATGGGATTTAATTCATAACAATGAAATGAAAATTTTACTTCACTTCAGGATGCAGGATGAGACCTTCTACAAACCTGTCCTGCGTGTTGAAACTGAAGGAACAAACTTAGCTGCTTTTAGACTTATGTGGAACAGTGAAAGCTGAAAAAATATATGTGAAGTATTTTATACCATTTGAAAATCTGGCTTTATTTTAGGATGTAGTGTAAAGACTCTTGTTTAATTAAAAAAAAAATCACATTTTAATAATATACTGAATATGAATATTGCTAACTATGCTCTGTGTAGCGAGACAGCCTACTTCACAGCTCTGCATGCATTTTAAAAGGCAAATTCATTTTTGTAGATGTAGATTCTCCAGTATGTAGCAGAACATGCACCATTCATCTGTTCCCACTGATTCAATCCAAGGATAGTGGTTTCAGATGAAAGGCAAAAGCTCTTTTCAACAATGCCTTAATCAGATCACAGCCCCCCATGGCCTCCAGTACCTGTGGCTGAAAGGAACAGGGTCCCTGATTGATTCACCACTCATAACTGTCAGGGAGCACAATTTGGAGGTGATGAAGTGAGGGAGGCAGGAGGGGAAGATCCTGATGGAGCAGCCATTGGGCGGCAATCAGGGAAGGGTTAAAAGTGTGCCAGAACAGACATGTTTCCCTTTGTCCAAGGCTGGTCAGTACATGTGTCACTATTCCCCTCCATTGCCCCCTACACACCATTTTTTCTTTTTAAACCAACACTTTAAGTCTTTGACCAAGCTCCCAAAGTCAGGACCCTTAACCCAAATTCCAGCAAGGAGTAGGAATCAAGGTTTTAAAATGCAATATTGCAATCCGGTCATTTTGTTGTCTTCTGCCCTGCTCTCCCAGCATGAGAAATTTCAGCGTTTCTGCAACCTGCATGCATCTTAATGCCATTTTCCCTTATCTGTGAGTTGTGGAAGGCATTCCTGGCT